>OY757314.1:55709643-55769581 GCA_963583905.1 Stenurella melanura | reverse complement strand
TCCTTTATCCGGTTTCGGAAACAGAGGTACAAAACGTATTAATGTCCTTAAAAAATTCTCAGGCAACTGACCCGTATAACCACTCAATAAGTATGTATAAAGAAAACTTAATGTATGTGTCTGCACCATTAACTCACATTATTAATCTTATAATTCAAACAGGCATATTTCCAAATAAATTAAAAAGCTCAAGAATTATTCCCTTAAATCGGGAGATAGTGAGGATGTATCTAATTATAGGCCAGTTGCACTACTTCCAATTCTATCTAAAATATTTGAAAAAATTCTGGCCCAAAGAATTGTAAAGTACTTCGAATCCAACAATATTTTTACAGACAGGCAGTTTGGATTCAGGAAGGGCAGAAGTACATCAAAGGCTGTACTGGACCTTGTGAACTATATTAGTGAGGATTTAAAAAAATCGGAACTCATCATTAGTACTTTTTCTCGATTTGAGTAAGGCATTTGATTGCGATGAAAAAGATATCTTACTGAATAAGCTAGAATTCTATGGTTTCAGAGGTGTAGCGTCTCAATTAGTGAAATCCTATTTATCGAACAGGTATCAGTCTGTGTTTGATAAAGGTAAATATAGCAACACGTTGGCAGTTCTTCACGGAGTTCCGCAGGGTAGTGTCCTGGAACCTTTGTTATTTTTAATTTATGTAAATGATTTACCCGACGCTATATCGACTACGGTCCTTTTGCAGATGACACTACTTTTGCGAAAAGGGTGGAAGATACTGCCAGCGCTGTTGCTGAGGCAGAAAGTGTCATAATACATAAAACCTCTGACTGGTTTAATGCAAACAATTTATCCTTAAATGTAGATAAAACAAATACCTTGGACAGCAAGCTAAGTTGGCATTCACACATTAATAATCTAACTATAACATTGTCAAAAACAGCGTATGCCATTAGACAAATAAAGAATAGGGTCAACATAGATGCCACCCTTATTGCATACCATGCACTATTCCTTAATACGATGACGTGGTTTGATAAACTGGAGTACATCTAACCAGATTCATAACATTTTGATTATACAGAAAAGGACTATAAGGAGTTTAGCAGGTGTGAATCAATCTGAGAGTTGTAAATCATGGTTTATTAAATTTAAAATATTCACGTTACCATGGGAAATAATTTACTGTAACTTAATTCACATAAAAGAGCATTTCAGAAAATATCCGCGATGACATACAAATTCCGAATCAGAGACTGTCATCTACGCAGAAACAAGAATTTGGAACTGCTTTGTTCAACTCTCTTCCAAATAGCATGAAAGATTTACCAATTGCGCGATTTAAGACTAAATTAAAAAGACATCTTTTAACTAATACCTACTACATACAATATATCGGATTTTAATTCGTGTAACTGTGTTGTAAACATTTTTTATATTTGGGCTTAGGCAGATTGTTTTTTATATACTTGTATTGTGAATATGATCTTGGTTGTCCATATTATATACATGTTCCCAATTGTGATTATGTTATATATTAGTTATTATCTTAACAACCTATCTATTAATTCAATCAATTTATTTTATTTTGTTTGTAACGTCATTGTTTGACTATGTTAGGACCCAATTTTGCTAATTATGATTATGTTCATATACTTACATGTTAGTTATTAATTTTCATTTTATTGTTTATCAATTTATCCCAATTATTTGTTAAATCATTTGACAATATTTGGGACTTGGTCCCATTGTTACTATATATACTCGTATTTTGTATTTTGTTTTTTTATTTACTCGTAATATGTTCGTTATGCTTTTTTGACATGTCAAAGCACTACGGTGCATTTTTTATGACCAATAAATTACAATTACAATTACAATCAATAATAATAATCACTAATAATTACTGGCCCGCAAGGTTTTTTCTTAACCGAAATAAGTGATTTCGAAGGTTCTTGATGTACTGAATACGATGCCGTTGGCCGTTTTGCGTTATCACGTCACAATTTTGAGAAATCCTAACCTAGAAATATTTAAAAGTCCATTTCTGCCTATTATGTATTCATGCGCTAATAAAAGGTTTGCGATGCGACATTGAGTAAATCGGATCAGACCATCTTATTTAGTTAGCTCTCCAAAATTTTCAAAAACCAATAGTAACATTAGAAAAACGTAACTATAGATAGCACAAACATTGTTTTCTTTTGAGTTTAGTAAGAAATATTAGAATTTTTTCCTTGAGTATGTATACAAGTAAATCGGACCTAAATAGCCAATTTCATAGGATTTTGATGCGCTGAACACAACGCCGTTACTCGTTTTGCTCTGAGGCAGCATTTTACCGTAGCAAAATGGGTAAAACAGTATTTCGACAATATGATTTTATCCATTTTGAGGTTATGTTTTCTCAACATCCTGGTCTGATGGAGCGAAACGGGTCCGATTTTCTTGTATATATATATATACTCCACAACAATTCTAGTATTTCTTGCTAAGCTCAGAAATAAAATAATGGTTGCGTCATCTATAGTCATGTTCTTTTTTATTGTTACTATTGGCGTTTGAAGATTTTGGAGAGCTGAATAAAAGGACTGGTCCGTTTTACTCAATCTCGTATCCTTGTCCAGTTATTAGCCCACGAATATAGGAAGAAATGGTCTTTTTAGACTTCTTAGGTTAAGTTTTCTCAAAATTTTTGAGCACGTCAAAAAGGGTTCAAGGAAAAACAAGAAAGTGTTTGTTTGCAGGTTTGTGAATCAATTCTTGTTTCCAGCAACAAGTCTACTATTAACCTCTGTCAAATACTGCCCCAGCCTCCTTTTCTCTGAAAAGAGAATATTGACGACAGAAGCACAGAAGGGAACTGTACAATAGCGAAAGTTAATTCTCGCGGAGGAATCAAGTTCGTCATGTTATAATTAATATATCTGCCAAAACATAAGCCAATTGATGATTGTTTTCTCAGAGTATAGGATATTGAACACCGAATACAGTTGAATTATGTCTGTGAGTTACATCTCTCAATAAGATAAGGGACACGTCCATCACTTGGAGTTCATACAAAACTGGACCTCAGCCATGATAGGTGCGCCGCAAGCTTTCGCTTCTATATGATTCCCCTCTTCTGTGACAGGAAGTACATATATCCCACCTTTAACTTTCCCTAATTGGTCAATTTTCATTTTGCAGAGATCAATAGATAGTCATGCTGAACGTATTTGATATGGTTATCGGCAAAAACAGGATATTGTTTAACCAACAACCTTCTTAAAGCATAGCAGACAACGAAAGTGACATGAAACTTTTTCTTATCAGTGGAGACATCACTAAATAATTCGTGTAACTTGAAGTCATTTTGATAATTTTTGCAAGTATGTATATCAAGCTGATATATTTTTTACCAATGACTTGCTACTTAGTGTCTACAAAAATACGATAGGTGCACACGTCGCTTAGTGGAAGTCCTACAAACTGAACCTGCAAACTATGCCGCTGGACATGACAAATACGTATTAAGCTGTTTCTTTTAAAACGATCGGCAATCATGTCATTTAGTGAAGAGACTACAAAGTATGATTTCTCTTATGCTCAGACTATTTTTCTAACATGTATGATATATTGATGTTATAAAATGTCTTACTTAAACAAATATCAACGATAATTACAAAGCGTAGTTTATCTTTCGTCTATTGTAGTTGCCTTTTTCTTTAAATTCTTGTCGTTATTACACCAATCAATGTTTCTCAGATATACCTATTTAAAGTATACTAAATTTTTTTAAATAAGATAACATCGTATTTAATCTAATAATAACATTGTGTTTCACAGAAACAGCAACTGCCATTTCGTAACTCGAAAAGTCCTATTTATGTAGAATATATCCACACTGAGTCGTTCAAAATCCAATCTTATTAAAACACAAGAGTCTTTATTACAGCCATAAAATATGTTTACTACTTAGTACGAAACTACACTCATTTTTCAATTAAGCTTACATGGGGTTAGTAGGACAGAAAACTTTTACTTTACAACTGTTATATTTATAATGTACATCTAAAACTAATTGAAATATCTGGCTTTGGATCATGATAATCAGGAGTAACCTATGTGTCAAACGTTTTCACAACCAATTTCAAAATTCCTAGAGTTGATTTGAACAAAATCATGAAAAATTGCAAATAAATAAATCACCTGTAATCATCTGAAAGTCAACTATAATATTTAAAAAATACAGAGGAGTGAATTGGTGAATCATAGAAATAAAGAATAATAACTAACCTATTACGTATATAATATGTTTATTTTTACCTTTTACCTTTTATGTAAATACATAGAAAATATAAAATAAAAACTAATGTAACCACGTATATAACATATTATGTACTTTTACCACAGATCCATTGTTTGCTAAATAGATTTATACAAAATTATTTGTCCCAGCTCTATTGAAATAAGCATTATCTGGAAAACGGGAGACATGGAAAGAAATGGAAGATACAGAATAAAAACCTGCTATAAACAATACATCAGCTGTTAGAAAAGATGGCCTACTTACTTCACTGAATTCTTTGTGTCGACGGGTTGGGGGGCAAGGCAAAAGGTGAGGTATGGTTTTGGGGATGTAAAGTCTATTTCGTCCGTATAATCATAAGCCAAACGCGTTAGCACTGCGGCACTGTGTCGAAAAATTATTGTGACATAGACGACAGATAATAATCACGCTTTAATTCAGTGATAAACCAAATGAAAATCTAATGTCTTTTCTCTTATTCTTACTCAAGACGACTTGAAATACAAATTATGATCCACGCATTACTGTAATGTATTAAACCAGTAAAGAATAAGTTAAACGCAGTATTGCTGATTAACAGGTTTTATTCAATTGTTATTATCCTAAATGCAAACACGAATATGTGAGATTTCATCGGAGAATGCTAATATATAATAACAAATAACAATGGCGCGCCTTCCTCTTCCGGGAAGGGATATCCAGTATAGGTGTGTGTTAATTATTACTATTAATCTATAACCTAATACTCTACACTTTACTCCTCTAAATTTAATAAAAACTATGAAATTATTACATAGGAACAAACAATAGATAGTCATGTTTTATAATTGACAGGTATAATATTCCTGTCGGTTCTTATTAAAATTAGTTTTATGACTTTACCAGAATTTTTGTTATTGACTGTTATTACATTACTATCTATAACAGTTTTATTATTGTTACTAGGATCTTCACTTACTTACTTCTATGTCTAAGTCCTTATTAATACTGTCTAACTCATCATAATTATTTACAGAATAATCAAGACCAGTTATTTGGTTTACATACCTACGCCATGTCTTGTCTAGGCGTATATATAGTAAATAAGTTTTAGGACCAATTTTCTTTTTAATGATGCCTTTTAATCAACAAACGTTACTTATCTTCCTATAGTCTCTAAGTGCCACTGTCTCATTTGCAGTGATTGTCCTAACTTTTTTGGGTCTCAAATAATCTATATGAATTAATTGACAAGGCTTTTCTGGAAATTGTCATGGTGTTAACTCTGCCCTAGGAGGTGAATTGTGCGTTACTAAACAATTATTACAAGATTTAATAATTTTTTCAATATCCTCATTTATTTTAGACCACCAAACGTAAGAGCGTGCAAGACTTTTTGTTTTGACCATGTGCATGTGAGTTATATGGATATGAACGAAAATTTTAGGTTGCAGAGAACGAGGTACAACCATTTTATAACCTAACATAATACAGTCTGTTTCTATGATTAATTGATTTTTATAAGCAATATAGGAATTTCATTAGATAAACACCATATTATAGTTAGGCTCCCTTTGCTGTATGATATCTGCTGCGGTTGTCTGTTAGATGTAGTCACTCAACAAAGCGTTATACCATCAGCTCATTGATAACATCAACGCAAAGTTTTGGAAGGCATCCTCCTCGCCTTTTGCCATCTGATCTACTCTAAGCTATCAACTACTGCTCATGTGTTGTCCTATATCCGTTTAGTGTCACCAACAAGTTATGGGATTCGGAAAAATACCATGACGGATAGTAGCAGTCGGAAGATATATTTCTTGGAGAATCCAGTGGCGTAGCGGACGGACCCGCAGGGCCCGCGGTGCGGGGGGGCCCCCAGCTCTTGGGGGCCCCCGAGTCTGAAATTTATGACGCGAAAATATTATCGAAATTAAAAATTACATTCATATTAAACATCAATATTCAATAGTCAATATTATATATAAATATTTTAATATAATAATGGTTGACAAAAAAGTTATTTCATACATAATTAATTTTAGTAGAGGCCTCGGATTTGTCAAATAAATGGGGTATAGAACAAGAATTAAAAAAAGAGAAAAAGGCGTGTTAAAAAGTTTCTTGATGAATTAGCAGAAGATGAACGACTTACAGATTCCGAAACATCTTTTAAAGTAGAGGTAATTTATGCCAACCCTGATATTGTCATTCAACAGATTGTTGGCCGATTTTCTCGGATGAGCGAAGTGGTAAAGAGATTTTCCTGTTTGAATCCCAAAACATTATCAAAGTTGAATGACGATCAGCTTTATTTGGAAGATAGCAATCTTGCTGAATATTATTCTGAAGATTTATCGGCAGATTTTCCCCGCGAACTTCTGTTACTAAGAAATGTTTTGAGCACACAAATAATAGAAATTACGGACTCATCAGTCTTTTATTTTGCTATATTCCCTATAAAAATCATAAAACTTTACTGTTAAGTGTTCCAAATGTTTTCATTGCCATAAAATTATTCTTAACACTACCAGTTACTGCTGCTACAGCTGAAAGGTCATTTTCAAAATTAAAGCTTATTAAGACGTTTGTACGAAATTCAATGACACAAGAAAGACTTCAGCATTATGTGTATTAAGTATTGAGAAAGTGAGAGCAAGGAAGTTAGATACTAATCACATCATCGAAGACTTTGCTAAAGAGAATGTACGCCGCTGCCGAAAAACTGTATAATTTAAGTGAATTTTTTATTTTGTGGGAGCCCCGACCGTACATTTTGCGGGGGGGGCCCGAGATTTTCAGCTACGCCACTGGAAGAATCGGGTTGTTGATGTGATGGGCTGACTAAGAGATTCGAAGCGAACATCTCCAGCTCCGCATCTCTAAATCGTAAATACTACCTTCCTAATGGTCTATGTCCAAGTGGCGTAAAGAAAGGTAGAATAAACTAGGATGCTAGCGAGACTGATCTTTATGCGTCTGGAGATAAGTATGTCACGTCAAACTTTGTTCAAGAAGTTGCCGATCTTGAGGTTCCTCATCTTGTTTACTACCGCACAATCACCTACCTTTGTTATCTGGGCATTTTTCATTTGCTCGACCTACAATTGTAATGCTAGTTTTTTTTTGAATTTTACAAATTTTACACCTTAACACATAACTAAGGTGATACCATTAGAAATGAAGATAGAAATGGTAGTACCATCTCTATAACTATCCTACCAAGTTCTCCAGCATACGTCGCATAATGCGTTCACTAGGGATATTAAAAACTTTGTGACGGAATAGGGCCCTGGTTGGCGCACTTGTCAGCGTTACATTTGTCGAACTTTCTCCAAAGCTGAACTTTCTTTTATAGTGCCGAAGAATAATAGACACTGTGTAGGAGTTGCTATTAAAATATAATCAGGGTCTGGCACACTTTAGTCATCGTCGATTTTGAAAATTTTCTGAATGGTAATGAAAGGCATAGAGACAATTGAATATAGTATACGAAAAAAATGTTGAAGGAGCCGTAGAATGACGAGAAGAAATAAGGAAATTATGAGACCGACTAGGGAAATGAGTAATTTACGTGTTAGTTTTCTCAGAATCTGCTTCATATTTTGTTAAATTATCTTTACCTTAACTTGCATAAATATGCAAGTTTTTCAATACTTGTAATAAAGTAACCAGGTATACATTTTCGTGGCCTTACTTGTAATTTTGTAACCTTAAAAATACAATTCCTATGAAACTGAAATGGAACATTTGTTTACTTAATAAAGTTAGTTCATTTGAACTCTAAATTCCATTGAAGATTTGATAGGAATGGGCAGAACGTAAATGCTCTTTGAAGTAACGAAAGTTAATTAGAAAGTAATTACAAATGCTCCAGCGAAGCACAGACACTAATTTGTACAGACTGGTAAGTTTCTCATTTTAGTTTTATAATATAGCGAGTGAGCGAAGAAAATATATATTTCTTACTGCCGTCATTTGGAATGTTTAATTGCTATATAGTCATTTTTATGTAGTCTACTATATTTGGGAATGTTAAAATGGCTAAAAATATCATTCTAGTTCTCACTGAAAAAATAAATTCAATCTATTGATCGAAACAAATTGATATATTCTATAGCAGTTCTACATACAGGTTAAAAAACAAGGCTACAAGAAAATATTGTAGCTGTGTAGCTGAATTAAAAATGAAAGCGTAATTACTTCTCATAGATGTAGTAAAGTGGAACTATAGAAATCGTGAAAAGTTTAAAAAAGTTCAAACATTTGTTTATTAAAATATGTTGAGAATGTCATGAGACACTGAAATTTTAAAATTCAACGAAAAGCAATTCTGTCGGTCGGTCGGTCTGCCTGTCTGTAAGTTTTCTGTTGAGCATACGTTATGTCTGGGACGATTTAACATATTGACTTGAAATTTGGTACACGCATGTATTATAAAGAGATCTGGATCCAGACTATATTGTAAGTTTACACCGGTGAAGGTTTGGGGGGTAAATAGGGGTAAATATGGGAAAATAAGCATAACAATAAGCATAATAAGCGAGCTGGTGGTGTCCAGACACTTGGGACTTAGTGCATATACTAGGAGCCAAGGATTAATTTTTTTAACCTGTGTCACTTTCACCACCAACCAGAGTCCATTATTAGAGGGGTTAACTAAATAACATTGAGTTATTCCCTCGAAATTTAGTGCACGTAAGTATTATAACGACATTTGGAACTAGATTAGATCTTAAGTTGATTCCGTTGAAGGGTTGATGGGTAAATAATGGTGAATAAGGGGAATAAGTAAATCTAGTAGGAGTCCAGAAACTTGGGATTTAGTATATATGCTAGAGGACAAGGTCTCAAGTTTTTTATGACATATATGCCACCAGCACCAACATAGAGGTGTCCATTATTATAAAAGGAGTTAACAATATAAAATTAAGATGTTGACCTAAAACTTGATGCACGTACGGGTAATGACGAGATCTGGAACCAGATTATATTTTATTTGTTTGAAGGGTTGTATGTAAATAGAGGTAAATAAGTAAAGCAAGTTAGCAAGAGTCCAGAAACTTAAGATTTGGTGTATATAATAGAAATCAAAATCTTACATTTTCTTATGACATTAGCTACCCACACCAATCCCACACCGATATTAAAGGGGTTAATAATATAAAATTGTGATCTAGTGTGCATGAGGACAACAAGAATTCTCCAGAAAATTTCCCTCGCCCCCATTAAACGTCGGTCAATCGAAAAGGTATTGAAGTGGCACATCGTTTTATGAATTTTTGGGTCAGATGATTTCAAGTATTATATTATTAAGCAATTATTTTCACACACTAGAGTTCAAATTCAAAGCGAATACAGAAAACGATCTATATAGTGGTACTTTTGTTTAAAGAGACTGGATGTGGAAGTAGTGATTCCTCTGACAGAAATTTTTTTATCTACTAATATTTTCATTCCTCGCTTGCCGTGTTGTACACGTGAAGAAGTCACTCTCTGAGATTAACTCAGATTTTCTCATTTCAGATTATATAAGGACAAGGTAACCATTATACTCTTCGCCGATTTACTACACTTGTTATATAATTGTTGCACATTCTATAGGATACTCTTCGCAGTTTTTTTGTAAATGAGCAGTTTCAAACATTTTTTGTTTAATTACAAAAAAAAAATTCTCATTTCAAAAATTAATAACTTTTTTAATTATTGATCGATTTTATTCGAAGACAATAGGGTTTTTACTCTAGTTAACATTAACTTACTGTCCAAGTTTCAATACAACCGGACTTTTCGTTCATAAGTTATCGTGCTTACAAGAAACGTGACGGACGGCCAGACATACGGACATTTTGAAAGCTGTTCAGAATTCGATCACCAACATAGTGATATGAAAATCTTTTCTCTACGAGCGATATTGCCGGTTTTAGAAATGTGCCGATCGAACGCAATACACTTTTCGTTTTGTATTTACGAAGAGTATAATTAAGGCTTTTGACTTCCGTCCGCCCGTAGGCATGTACAATTTGAGACCTCCAGTTGCAGTGCAATTTCACTCTAGATTATATTCTGTATTACTAGTATTCTTCGTAAAGAAAAACATATTTTACACTGTAGAGGTTTAAAAGTGAATTATTTATTATTTGTTTGCTTATAGTAATGAAACATATTCTTTATAGGATTTTGCAAACAGTGGAAAGAAAAGCTATCTATGAGAACTAAAGGAAAAACTATATATAAAAATATTAATGAAATCTTTGCATTCTTTCGATAACCTGACTTCTGGTTATGCTAAAAAGTGAAAATTCTTATTTGCCATTCTCATTTTAACACTAGCATCCAACCTACCCAACTAGCACAATTAGTCGTGGGAACGTAGCAATGACTATTGTGGGCACTTTAAAGTGTTTTGGTACTAGTCACATGCACGTAATAGGAACGTTCCTAATACGTGTTTATAACCAAAATGGGGAATATTTTTTGGTGGCGATAACGTTCCAGCCACGTTCCTGGAACTTGTCTGGCAACGTTCCAATGACGTTGTTGCTCAGGAGCGGCGACGTGGCGGCGTAGACGCCGCAACTTTCAGAAAACTTTACCACTCCCTACTCCTTCAAATCGATGTTGCCCCTTCTTTATCTTGCAACCGATTTTATTATATTTATGTTTCATTCTTACATATGATTCTTGTTCTTGTTCATTTCCCCAACTCAGAAATTTAACAGAATATCAGAAGGTAATATTAGACAGTAAAACTGGTCTAAGGATCACAATTAAAACGAATGCAATTTTACTGACAAACATAATGATGAAACGTCCGAATCTAATCACGCGCCTTTAAAATATGCATTTTTTAATGAAAATATTGTTTTTAAAATATGTAATGTCATGCGAGAATATGACACACCAGATGCCGAAACCTATTTTTTATTGTTCTTCGAAACTTAACACTACTTTTTATGTCGTCATTTGTTGTATTTGGTGAAGAAATTGCGATAAATTAAATTTATTAGTCAATTGTGAAATTATGGTTCATGTGTTATAATAATGGCGTCGATAATTTTGGCCATCAACATGGCGTATTTCAGAAAATATGACTTTAAGGTCGTTTTGACCAAGAAATACTACTTGAAAGTAATTGCTACTTGGCGATAGTGACGAAAACTGCAAATACGTAACTTTAAAGTTATATTTACCACAAATCTGCGAATGGAACTGTAGCATTACTTTAAAGTCGTAGCAAAGTTGTGACTACCACAAATTACCTCTTCAAAGTTGCCACTGCTACTTCATGGTTACATTTCTCCTGCTATTGATTCGGAACGTGTTAGCCGTACGTTGATGTCTAGACTGAACGCGTTCCTAGCTTTTGCTGTTTATCATTTACCTAACTTCACATTGAAAAAGCTATCAACTGTCGCAATTTACTTGTATGCAGCCATATATCAACGACTTAATAAACATAAACCTTGTTGGTATAATATACTATAACAGTGATAGATAACATAGAAGAAAAGGTAGGTGTAATAAAACTGTGTTGAAATATTAAATTTTGTTGCCTTATTTTGAACATAAAATGTTGCATAGCATGAATATAGCAGCATATAATTCTAGTCTAGGTTAGGCAAACATATTATACAGGTTAGGTTTGTTGCATTAACTTTATCTATGGTCAACATTGGGAACTAGATGGTAAAATTTACTTCATGGTAAATTTCAGAGGTAATGTGCACTTTGTAGTAGCCGTACACAGTTCTGTAGGTAGCAGTAACGTCATTAACACCTATGAATATTACTTACAAGCTCCACTACTTTAAAGAAATAGTGAAGGTTCCCAGAACGTCGCGGCAACTATTAAAGCTACTTGAAGGTGATTGCAACTTTGAAGTCTCATTTCAGTGATGCGAGTTAGTCGCTGCTACTATAGTTTACCACCTTCAAGTTCTGAAAACCCGAAAGTCGTCCCACTGGTAACTACCACGTTTCCATGTACCACGAAAGCTACGTAGAAGTTGCATAACTATAAAGTAAGCATTAGTGGTAGAAACTACGAGGCAGGGACTGTAGACTTGTCAAATGAAGTTATTTTTACACCAAAGTCGTAAATTTAGTCGCAATTACGTAATGGTTACTCATACGAAGTTCCTATCTCAGTTACTGTCACTTTGGTGCTAGTTGGGTAGTCCCCTACGGCTAAGCAGGCTAAACTAGTATCTACGTGATACCCTACGATATGTAAATTCAGTTAAAAATGAGAACAAAAGCCTGAAATTTCAGTATCTACATGATCCCCTACGACATGTAAATTCAGTTAAAGATGAGAACAAAGGCTTGAAATTTCAGGCCTTTGTTCTCATTTTTAACTGAATTTACATATCGTAGGGGATCATGTAGATACTAGTTTAGCCTGCTTAGCCGTAGGGGACTAGGTTGGATGCTAGTGTTAAAATGAGAATGGCAAATAAGAATTTTCACTTTTTAGCATAACCAGAAGTCAGGTTATCGAAAGAATGCAAAGATTTCATTAATATTTTTATATATAGTTTTTTCTTTAGTTCTCATAGATAGCTTTTCTTTCCACTGTTTGCAAAATCCTATAAAGAATATGTTTCATTACTGTAGAGGTTGCTGCCAACGATGGTTATTTTCTTTTTGTATTGTAATAACTAATATTGGATAGCAGACACCGTTTTTCTCTGTATGACTACTGGTGGGGGGTTGAAATGTTATAAATAAATCTGATGCCTTGGGTTCTAGTATATACACCAAATCCCAAGTTTATTACTCCCAGCTTGGTTAATCTACTTCCTCAATGTCATTATAATGCATATGTGTACCAAATTTCAAATGAATATTTCAATTTAATTTAATCAACCCCTTTAATAATGGAGTGTATAAAATAATCTGAGGCCTTGGCTAGCAGTAAATACACCACATATTAAATTTATATTCTAACGTCCGCTTGCTTTACTTATTTTCCCTTATTTATCCCTATTTAATCCCCAACCCTTCACAAAATATAATCTAGTTTCAGATCTCGCCATGATACACACCTATGTGTACCAAACAAGTCAATATCTTAAACCGTTCCTGAGAAAACGCCTGCACGAAAATAGTTATAGACTAAATTACAGACAGAAATTTTTTATTCTGCCAAATTTAAAAACTCGATATTTTATGACATTCTAAGCATATTTCGACAAAAAAATTTTTGAATATTATTTTACAATTTTATTACCAGACTTTCACTCCACTACGTGGATGTGGAAGTATTTTCACGTTATTCGTGAAAAACAATACACCTAACATACATTGGTATAGAAATTAATAGCAAAGAGCGTAAAAGTAATATTAAAATGGGGTCTAAAGTAAGCTACAAAATCACCCCATGGAAAGATATAGTTAACAAGCTAAAAAAACTACATTTTCATATGCTTTTTATCCCTGTTGGGATGATTCAGTACATTTTAAGCAGAGGGTCATAAGATGACTCAGTACATTTTGACATGTTTTATTTTAATTTTTTTTTTTTGCATTGACTAAAGTAAAGGCTAACTACATTTTAAAACGCAGAAAGGGCTTCGGTTTTTATTTAATAAATAAAAATAAGGAAGAAGAATACATAATTTTTTTGCACCTATATCGCACGGAGAATTTATCAATTTGTAATATTTTTTTACATATTTCTATGGAATGCATCTTCGTAAATAACTCGTTTATTTTCAAGTTTTCGAAAAAACTCTGTATCAGATTTTTTATCCAAAAAGGTCCGTGTATTATACTGGTTATAGAGACTGATCGACGGAATACTTAAGTTTCGATTTTTATTAGGAAACCGTTCGGTATTTGTAGAATTTATCAGAAACATCAAGTTTTCCTGAATGTATAGATTCCCTTTTGTTTTGTGAAATTTCTCACAAACGTCACCTAATAGCCCTAATCGAGCCCTACAATTTCCATTTTTGAAAATCAAAATCGGACCTTTGGTTCGGGAGTTATTAATTTCTTTGAAAAGTCATACTCGGCCCTGGCAAAAATACTTGTGGTCAACGGATTCGGGCCGCCAGCAATATTCTTAATTTGTGGCCGTGTACCTTTGATCCCATCAAGTCTCATCGAAATCGATCAATATTCTGGACAGTTATCGTGCCTCCTAGCTCGATTTCGAGAAAACCAGTTTTTATCAAACAGATTCAATTTTCATTTGTTTCTCGACATAGTCTTTGGTATACTTATTTATAGAGCTTTTCCATCGGCACTATTTCTTTTTTTAAATATCTCGATTCGACTACCCGTTACCGAGTTATTCAATTTTTCCCGAAAAACTCCAAACGTCTATATCGGCTACTTTCGGTTTCCGAACGGAGCCCAGTTTCCGGCTTTAAGGTTCTCTAAAGACCTCCTATTAACCACCCAAGTCTCATCGAAAACCGAACACGAATTAGAGGGGCTGGGCGTGACAGACAGACAGACAGACAGACAGACAGACAGACCGACAGACAGACAGACCGACTGACAGACCGACTGACCGACGAACGGAATTTTCTAAATTCGCTCTCGAGCCGATAGATATGACTTTCATTTCGATCCGACGTTTTTTTCGGGTTTCGATGGTCCACCGGAAAAATGCAAAACCTATACTACAATTTTTTCAAAATGTAGTAACAAGTAGCTCGTCCTGCGTTTAAATCATCTGTTTTCATGCAATCCTTCTGGATTCTGCAATCCTCTACATTGAAACTCTTATTCATAATTTTTATCAATGACATCGTAGCTGAGCTAAACAAGAACTATTCATTACAAACGACCAACTCGGGATATTATTTGAATTATGTGTTTATATATATTTATATACTTACTACATTTTTTGACAATAATTATAAATTTAAAATAATTTGATCAAGAAATCTAATTTCCTTACTAGGGATTAATGTTGGCTCAGAAACGAGTGCGAATACATACCTTCCGCTCTAGTTAGCAAAACTTCGACTTTTCCTAACTCATATTAATACTGATATATAGAACATTTCCAAACGTCAATAGAAAAAGTAAAGCCATGTGATTATTTGATTTGATTTAATTTCGATCGATTTAACATATCTACGTTCCAAAATAATTAACCTACGCCTACTGAAACTAAAACAAAATTTCGTTTCCTTCTTCTTAGGGATTATTTAAATTAAAAGGGGAAGCTTGAATGCTGAAGGCGCAAAAGAGAGCTTCCTAAGCTCTCAAGGTATATAATGTAGACTGGTGTGAGACAGGAGGCACGTGTGTTGGCCTGGGAAGATGCGTTTTTGAGGTAGAAGCTAACATTACGCGATATCCTTTACTGCAAAGGGAAAATGTTAATTGACCCTAGATCTCAGAGATCATTTTTCGTGTTTGTATTGGAAAGGTATTTGAATCTGATTTAATCGTTGTAAGAGATTTGATTTAAAGGAAAATATTGCAATATAATAAGAATGTACGTGCAATGTTCTAATTTTATCGATACAATCTGGTAACGGTAGATCTTAAATATTGTAAATATGTTTTAACATATTTATTTAACATTTTTTTAGTGGATCGTTCAAAATAATAATAAACATTGTAAATTTCATAAACCTGTATACTGTAGTAAAGGGAAAATTATGAATATCCGTACAATCTATTTCATATTGTGATATTCTCTATACTTACTGACTTCTTCTGTATATAAAATAGTACTTGCATGCAAAAATTTTGGTAAATTATTGAATTATTTTCGGGGCGGGACACATTTAAAATAAATTAATAAACAATGTTTCAATTCTTATTTTTATTTAAGGAAATTGCAGATATTAAGATTATTAGCGCAACTATTTTTAAGATATTATGTTGATCGCCCTATACGCACATCAAGAACTTGAAATATTTAGAAGTGCGGCTATGAGGGTTGCTTAAATTTTAAAAATACGGACCTGGGAAATTTCATGTGGCGGGCTTTGTACAGTCCACGTAAATTGAGAAAATAGAGGAAAACAATTACAAGAAATTAATTTTTTCAATACATTCATAGCAGGGGTAAAAATTAGTATCTAAGTTTTCTGTACGATATCTCCAATGATCCTGCATTTCTTGTTAGTTCTCTTGTAACCGAAATACAAAATAGAGGGGTAGTAAAAGTAGTCACTATATTTTTATCGCCCCATTCCCGGTAATTTATTCCACAATTTAATTATTAAAAATTGATTTTGCGAATACATACAAAAAAATCTATATAACTTAGCCTCTAAGGGCATTTTGAAAACAGGCTGAATTAGATCAACGAGGAAAACATGTACGTAACGCTTGGTGGCTTGTGTCCTCTACATCACTCTTGATGGATAAAAATCACATATATTGGTGATGAAAAGTCTTAGCTGCTTGCAAAAAAACCAAATATAGGATGAATGCCTTCCTCCATAAGGAGGTTCCTCGTATAATTCTATGCAAACGTCAAAGTTATAGGAAATTTGGTAGCAGTAAGCTTCAAAGCGGTGAAGGATCGTTAAATACCTTAACTAGCATATTCGCCTGGTAGAACAAATATTTCTAATAAAACTTGACGCCATATGATGGCTTTTATTACAAATGTTTCTGATTCTATTGTTAAACGTGGTTTTTTGTACATCCCATTTTTCCTCCTATAGACTAACTACTATAAAAAAAATACTGGTCTCGATCCTTTTGGTTTATTTTGTTTATTTGTTTCACAATATCTCTTAAAATGTTTTATTATGTTTCAAAGCATAATAATATCCATGTATCTCAGCTGCTACCACAATGAGATTAAACTCTATACATTCTGAAGTTATTTGTGTAACTATTATCGTTTTGTCTACTGAGTTCGTTTTTTTCTCTTTGTAAATCATCTTATATAGTCTTCGGTTACATCTTTATGTACTCTACACAAGGTTAATAAGACTTTGCACTTGAAATTCTCGTTATTTTCTTCCGATTTTTCTATATTTATTTTATATCTATATCTCCCTTTACCCTGAACAATTTTTACTTCCACATCCACGTAGTGGATTGGAAGTATAGTAATCGTAAAAAAAAATTCCAAAATTGTTTTTCTTGAAATAGGTTTAGAATGTCATGAAACGACACGAGCGAAAAAAATTTTCTGTCTGTCTGTCGTTCTGTAGGTCAGTCCGTCCGTCTGTCTGTCGGTATGTCTGTCTGTAACTTTTTTTTTTTTTTGTCCGCACGCTTTCTCCGGAACGGTTTAAGATATTGACTTGAAATTTTGTACACGTATATATTTTAACGAGATCTGGAACTGGATATTAAAGGGGTTGATAAAATAAAACAGATATTCATTTCAAATTTGGTACACGTATGTACTATAACGACATCTGGAACTAGATTATATTTTGAGATGATTCCGTTGAAGGGTTGGGGTTTAAATAGGGGTAAATAGAGGAATATAAATAAAGCAAGTTGGTAAGAGTACAGAAACTTGAAATTTGATGTATGTGCTACAAGCCAAGGCCTCAGATTTTGTTATAATATTTTTCAACCCCCCACCACCCCTACTCCATTACTAAAGGGGTTGATAAAATAAAACTGAGATATTCATTTGAAATTTGGTACACGTATGTATTATAGCGACATCTGGAACTAGATTATATTTTGAGATGATTCCGTTGAAGGGTTGGGGGTTAAATAGGGGTAAATAGAGGAATATAAATAAAGCAAGTTGGTAAGAGTACATAAACTAGAAATTCGGTGTATGTACTAGAAGCCAAGGTCTCAGATTATTTATAATATCTTTCAGCCCCCACCAACCCTACTCCATTATTGAAGGGGTTGATAAAATAAAATTGAAATATTCACTTGAAATTTGGTACATGTATGTATTATAACAACATCTGGAACTAGATTATATTTTGAGAACCTTCCGTTGAAGGGCTGGGAGTCAAATAGGGTTAAATAGGGGAAAATAAGTAAGGCAAGCTGGTATGAGTATAGAAACTTGAAATTCGGTGCATGTACTAGAAGCCAAGGCCTCAGATTGTTTTATAATATTTTTCAACCGCCCACCACCCCTACCCCATTACTAAAAGGGTTGATAAATTAAAATTGAAATATTCACTTGAAATTTGGTACACGTATGTATTATATCGACATCTGGAACTAGATTATATTTTGAGATGATTCCGTTGAAGGGTTGGGGGTTAAATAGTGGTAGATAGAGAAAAATAAGTAAAGCAAGCTGGTAGGATTATAGAAATTGGGGATTTGGTGTATAAAGTGATGGCTTCAGGTTTTTTATAACATTTTCCATCCCCCACCACCCCCACTCCCTTAATAAAATAGTTGATAAAATTAAATTTAGATTTTCACTTGAAATTTGTTACACGTATAACGATATCTTAGATTATATTTTGACATAATTGCGTTGAACGAGTGGGGGTAATTGGTAAATAGGGAAAAATCTGCTAAGAGTACAGAAACTTGAAATTCGGTATATGTTCTAGAAGCCAAGGCCCCAGATTTTTTAGTAATATTTTTCAACCCCCCACCACCCTAATACATTATTAATGGGGTTGATTAATTGAAATTGAGATATTCACTTGAGATTTGGGACACGTATGTATTATAACGACATCTGGAACTAGATTATATATTCAGGTGATTCCGTTGAAGGGTTGAGGGTTAAATAGGAGTAATTAGGGGAAAATAAGTAAATCAAGCCGGTAAAAGTACAGAAATGTGGGATTTGGTGTATATACTAGAAACCAAGTCCTCAGATTTCTTTCTAATATTTTTCAAACACCACCATCTCCGATCCATTATTAATGGGTTTGATAACATAAAACTGAGATATTTACTTGAAACTTACTACACGTATGTATTGTAATGACATCTGTTTGAGATGATTCCATTGAAGGGGTGAGACGTGGTAGCTTGTGAATAGGGGAAAATAAGTAGGGTAAACTAAAATCTTAATTTTGAACGTATACGGAAACCAACGCCTCAAGCTTTTCTATGACATCTGCTCCAAATATTATTAAAATTCTATGACCAATAATTTCCACGTACTAGAGTGCAAATCTAGTCAAGATGTTTCCTTTAAAGTGACTTGGATGAAAAATCTGGATGTGGAAGTAGTGATTCCTTAGGCATCGGTTTTTATTTATTGTTTTCATTTTTGTACCCATCCCAAATGCAAAACGAAGAGTATATTGCATTTAATTTCTAAAACCGATAATATCGAAGAAATGGTTGGAACTGTTTTGTGTTTTTTTGTGAAATTTGTTCTAGAGTTAGTCAACAATTTCTTATCTATTGTTTCCATTTTTATACCCATCGCAAATGCAAAACGAAGAGAATATTGCATTTAATCGGTAAATTTCTAAAACCGATAATATCGAAGAAATGTTTGGAATTGCTCTATGCTTTTTGGTGAAATTCGTTCTGGAGTTAGTGGCTTTTATGTTTCTCTTATTGTTGGTTTCTGGCTACAGTTTTGCTACATTTTTTTTTCAACATATTTATATAAAATTTCCCTATATATAATTCTTTATTTCATAGATTTCGTTTGAAAGCTATCAAAAATTGTTTCCCTTAAGATATTTTAACTCGATTTACATCTTTTCCACCATACCTCTATTGTGTGCGCCTCCTGTGTGAGAGTCAACCGTTGCAGATTTCTCTTTGGTAATTTCTTCTAAGTAGTTATTGCTTTCAGCATCTAAAATTTCAGTTTTACTCTTATCAATTTTTTATGTTCTCGCAAGTCCTTATTTATTTCTAATAACAGATCTTATATTACAGAGCTATTAGATTTCAGGACCAACCCTGCTACTGGCCATCTAGTTTTAAAAATTGTGTTTTCTTGATACCACGGAACTTTCGTATCAGTTGCTTAAAAGACGTAACATTTTCTGATATGTCAGTATTATTGGAAACTAAAACACAAATGATTGAAGAAATGCAACTCAACAGCAATTTGAATGATTCAGTTAGGAGAATTGCTTCGTGTCTAAAATATATTCCAAATTCCGATAAGGAAGGATTTTTTAACAGAAAAAAATTGATCAAGAGTAGGAAATCTGGTAGCAACTAATTTGTCTAAGTTTTACGTATAATTTATAAAACATTAAAAAAATCTGTGATAGCGCTGTGATCCAGTTTTTATAATTTACGACGTTTTCGTTATTTTATCGAAGTATGGACAGTGAACAAATGTGACGTCCATAACATTTCATTTTGTATGCAATTGTTTTCTGAAATATTATTTACTCTGTTTCATCCATATAAAAAAGTTGATAAGATGTGTAACAGTTTATTTACATTTCATATCTTAATAAGTAATAATAATGTTTATCGAAATAACTATAAGAGAAACTTGTATAAGTCAATATGAACATGTTTCATAAATATTGAATTTTAGTACACCTGGGTAATGCCAACAAGGATAGCGTAATGATTATTGCACTTCAAATAATAATATGACCATAAAATTAGTAAGTAAAATTCTAACTAGGGCAATTGATGATATCCCCTTTTATATCAACTAGACGTACTACCGGATGCCAATGTTTGCCCGGAGGAAACACACGCGACCTGAGATTCTTCTCTTTAATGGCTATTATAATAATAGCACTTTTGATTAAGTCGTACGGCAACTGGCATCATTTATCTCTACAAGAGTTTGTATTTTCCCTCTTGAAAATTAAAAGTCAGAATATTAAGAGGGAAGCAAATAAAATATCGATTTATGTCCTAAAAATATTTTTTCTTTATGATAAAGTTTCAAAGCTTAATGGTTTTGGAGCACGTTTTTCAATAACGATCGTTCGAAAAATCAGATAGCTAGACTGTTTAATAAATCTCTGGAATGTATTTTTTTGTAATTTTTTTCTCCTATATCACAAATGATGTGTTAAAGCAAAAACTGGATTTAGAACAAAGGTTTATTTTCAGTGTTCAATTGCAACGAATTTAACGTCCCAAAACAATAGCTTTGTGCTGTTCAATTATTTTTTACGTTGTAAATAATATTTGGTTTTTATACATTTTGTTTTATACATTACTAAGTTATGTAATAATGGTAATCATTTGTTTCCATGCAGTATTTTAACATATACAGTTAACATGGAAAAATGGGAAAAATTGTATTAGAACTGAAATAAATTGGTCATGGCAGGAGACATTTGTATGCTAGTACATATTAACCTTCCAACCTTTTGAGGTTCCAGGAACAAGAAAGGTGATGTATAAAAATATCTATATGCATGTGTGCCTGTATGTGTCAAAACTAGCAAATTGATTTGAATGAAATTTGATGATTTAGCATTGAGTTGTATGTCCTTTATAAATATTTCTGGCGGTATTTGTAATTACCGATTTTAGATCGATGTTTTTGTTTTTCGTTTAGAGTTATATTTTAAGATATTCCACAAGGTTTTCAGTTTATTTAGTGTGTCATCGTAATGCATTTTATTTTTCACCTAGTCTATTTCTTTTCTATATATTCTCTGATAGTTGCCATAATAGACGCTAAACTATAATTATTATTCTGAGATGTAACTAAAGGAGAAAAACATTCAGGTAATATTTTAGAGTATTGTGAAACATTTAATAGTGTTTTCACATAGGCAGTGGCTATGTAGTAGGTACATGGCTTTCCAGATCCCAGCTGCTAGAGCTTGTTTAAAATGTACAGTATTCTTCACAAAGAAGAAACTACAAAGATTTTGAATGGTTTTTGACATTATAAAGTAACCCATAGAGATCAGACCATCCACCGACAACTAGAGACGATAAATACTAATTGACCAGTAATAATGAAACAATTAGATTTGAATTGATTAGAGAAATAATTTAGTTGGTCTAAGATCTGCATTGGATTAGAAATTGGGATAATATGTATACAGATTCGGAAAGAGTAGTTCGTGAATCTAAACGTGTATCTGCGCAGGAAAATCACGCCCTGTCGTAGATCAACGAAAGCCATTAGTATTCATTCATAACACCATCGCTTGGCCTCGTCGATGATCCCACGCATTCTGCGTTCAGTAGACTAGCCGTAAGGACGTGGGAATAAAATAAATTAATCACAATTTCGTTAATATGCCGGCTACCAACTGCAGAAAAGTGCAAATTGTGAAGTGGTACTTTGAGGGCCATTCCATTGAAGACACAATAAATGTATTTACTGCGGCATTTCAAGGCAGACCAATTCTCTCACCTAACGCAATTTTATGCATTATTAAAAATTGAAAATTTTCTGAATTACTGTAAAAATGCTGTCATCCCGAAGTAATTAGTGTCTGCGCACTTGTTGAAAATAGTGAACCTTGTTCTAGCAGGCAAATTGCTGATGAAGTTGACATGGAGGAAAAAACTGTAAGAAATATTTTGAAAAGAAATGGGTACAGTTGTTCTAAAGTTCGCCAAAACAACGCAAGAACTGTTTCCCGAGGACAATTTCAAGCGCATGGAATTTTGTGAAATCGTGATGAATAAACTAAACGAAAATGAAAAACTTTTAAGAAACATATTTTTTACAGATGGATCATCCTTCTCATTACATAGGAAACACAATTCATTCATAGTATGATATTTGCCTCGGGAAAATAAACATTTGAGTGTTGCTGTGCGAACTCAGTATCCACAAAAGTTGAACGTTTGGACAGGAGTTTTAGACAATCCTATTATTATAGGCCCACTGATAATCGATGGCAATTTAAATTGCAATGAATATTTAGAACTTTCAGAAAATCAAATAATTCCTGCAATTCGAAATCTTTTTGTCAACTTTGACAACATTTGGTTTCAACAAGATGGCTGTCCAAGTCACAGTAAAGGAACGGTTATTAACTTTTTGGAAAGAACATTTCCCAATAATTTAATAGGTAGGAGGGGAATGATAAAATGCCTCCCTAGGTCACCTGATCTAGCGCCCCATAACTTCTTGCTGTAGGGCTTCTTAAAGGAAACTGCATACAAACATGCGTTTGAACGAGCCAATAATTTAGTTGAATTACGGGAAAATCTTATCCAACTTTGTGAAAACATTTCAACAAATCAACTCAATGATATGAGAGGTTCATTGTATAACAGGCTTGGCTATTGTTTGGCACAAGAAGGTGGTTAGCCCTTATGACTAAAAAACAATTTGCAGAAATACTTTCAATAGAAGAAATCATTTGTCAAAAATGTAACAAATACCTTCTTGGCTTTTGACGAGATATTAGTCTCGTTCCATTTAGAAATTATTAGCAACTGCCATATTCATTGTCAACTCTATTACTTTCAAAACCTGCGTTCACGAATTATAGGGCTGGGCGTTTATTTCCTATATAGCGAACCACAATATCCAAAAAAAAAAAAAAAAAATGGTGTACAAAAATTACTCACATTTATGTACTCATCGAGAAAGTGGTTTCTTTCAGTTCGTTGGCAGTGCTTTGTCAAACATAGAATGGGTATATTCTCCTCCCTTAAAAGGACGTCAAATTCAGTACGTTTATTTCTAAGGCTCTGAATATTTTGGTGCAAGATATTAACATTCTTTGTGGTTCGTTTGTCTTCGAACTTGTAATATATTCATTTAAGCACTCTTCGAGCAATAGTGATGTCAGATTTTCGTATATGAATATATACTACTGGACAGTTGAGTTAATAGTATTGATTACGAGTTGCCTATAGAGAAGAAAAGTGGAATATATAGATATATGTTATTTGTGGTAACCAGTGAATTTATTTTAATTCTGTCATATTACAGTGAAAATAAGAGTACTACAGAACTCTTTAAAAGTATACTGCGGCACTATTATACCATCAGGAAAGGTATCAGAACTGTAGAGGTCGTCCAACAGAATCATATCCACCCCCACCCTGTAAGCTCAGCTCACTACTAAATCACTTACTGGTAGCGGTTCCACAATAAATGTATGTCCGGCAGATTTCAGTAAACCTTGATTTCTTCGTTGGTTATCTCCTACTTCTCCATGTGATCACCAAACTCAACGGGTGGCAGTAGCAAAGGAACCTCCGGACACTATTTTATTATTTTACTTCACTTTATTATCTTTGGACTGTTAGTAAATTTCTGTTTTTTTTTTTTCACGGATCTTAGAGGGATGCTTCAGTCTTATTTTGAGGCTTTATCACATTCTCTTTAGGTTTTACTTCACTTTAGTGTATTGGAATAGTTCTGTATATCAATAGATATATTGCAGCTTCCAGTTTTGCTACCTCACCCTCTGCATTGTGGGAAGTCACGTTGTTGGAATTTATATGTATGGGTATTGGTGGTGTTTGCCTTCAAGAAGTATTTACACTCGCGCGGTCTATTTCGTTAATTCTGGAATTAAGTTTCGGTACAATTGACGTACTTTTAAAGCCTAAGTTTGATTCCTATGAGGACTGCATTGTTTATTCTAAATTGCGGATGATTCCTTGTCACACATAACGACTTCTTTATCTTTGATGATGCTTTTGAGTAACTAATATCTTCCTTGAAGTAAACAATTTAGGGGATATTTGATGTTAATTTTACTGCTTTGTTTTCATGGCATTTTATGAAAGTTTGTGATACATTTTAGTCCAGGCAACAAACTGGCAAATAAAATCGAAAAGACATGTAGGTCCGAATCGAAAAAATTGTTTTGCATTCGATTCCTAGGGTGATATGTATCATTCATAGCCATTAATACCTTGTCGGTCACACCCTCCAACCCTGGGGTGCCAAAAATGGCCGAAGTTTTCAACTCTCGAATTCTATTTTTAGCAAAAAGGAAAACCAAGGGTTTTTTTAAGTCGCTGATCACGATTCCGACCTTAGATTTACTTGAAATGAACTGTAGGGGTGGAGAATTGGCCAAATTTGCACCCCCTGAGAGATATAGTTGGCAAAGAATGAAAATTTCGCATTCCAAATGCACCTGCGGGGTTTTTTGGGTCGCTGATTACGATGCCGTGTTTAAATATTTCGATAATCCACTGTAGAGGTAGTAACATCGCCGAAATTTGAGCTTACAAGAGTGCTTTTTAACATACATGAACGAACAAACTAAATCAATCTATTCTGATTCTAAAATAAACAAGCCAAACCTACTCTTTTAGATTTTCAAACTATGTCGTCAAACGATTAACAAACAAACGAAACAATTCCTTTCTCTCTGTCTCTCTGTAGGAAAACGTGATTATTATATACGAAGAAAATAACACAGATATATAGATACTTTTTATTACATTCTGTAATTGACTGTTTCAAATTTTATTGCATATTTCAATACAAATAATATCAAATTATAACTATGCTCTTTCTTTACCTTTTATACCATAATTTTATATACAGTTGTTTGAACCCTGAAAAAGGCAGATACTTATTAATATATTAAGTTGTGAATGAAGCACTGAGACATATGTATTAATCAACCAAAGCGGACTCATAACAGAGCGTATTTAAAAAAATGTGTATATTAAAATAGCATGTTTTAAAAAATAATACATATACAGTAGAACCCCGTCTATCCGGGTTGGTTGGTACCGAAAATCGCCCGGATAATGAAAGACTCTCAAACCCCCCTTGGCGAATTTAAAATATGAAATTTCCATTCTTTGCCAAAAGTATCTCTCAGGAGTGCACATTTCGCTAATTTTCCACCCCTAGAGTTGATTTCATGTAAATCTGAGGTTGGGATCGTAATCAGCGACCCAAAAAAGAACCCTTGGTGCATTTGAAATTCGAAATTTCCCTTTTTTGCCAAAAACAGAACGCGAAAGTTGAAAATTTTGAAAAATTGGGCATAATTTCGGCCATTTTTGGTCCCTAAGGGTTGGAGGGGGTGAGCGATAAGGTTCTAATAGCTATGAATGATCCATATCACCCCAGGAATCGAATGCAAAAACATTTTTCGATTCGGACCTACACGTCCTTTTTATTTTAGCTTTTTCCCGGCTTATTGCCTGGACTATATTTGATATTTTTCTCTCAGCACATTCTAATGTGATAGATTTCTCCATAGCTTGTGAAATAAATATACGATGTAGTCCTAGTTTTACAACAATTACTTAATAGTTCATTTGTTAGACGCATCGTCTTCACCCGCAATTTTCATAACTAGAAACTAATTGTATGTAATTTTTAGCAAAAGAGTGATTTGCCTAATTATTGTTTACTTTTCAAAGAATTTCGAATAGGTTTGTTGTCGGGGTATTAATTAAATATTTTGATTTCATATTATTGCTTAGTGGATAAATAATACTATCATTATTGTGTAAAAAATATTTCTAGAAGTATATATAGAGAATACAATAATTAATAACTATTCTTTAAAAAATCTCTTAAGGTTTTACTCCAGTGTAAAAGAGAATTGTAAACCGACTACACTTTAAACGGTCGTATTTTGTTCAAAGTTTGTAACAATATATCAAGTCGGAATAAAATACCTTGTTTACCGACGACAGGAAGAATATAGTTCTGGGAGGTCAACGGAATAAGGAAAAGTGTAAATAGTGATATATTGGACAAGGAATTTAAAATGAACCGAAGGAACACGTTTAACGTTACACAAGATATATGATTCCAATATACGTAGCTGAACCCAACTTTTGCACTTTTCTTAATGGTAGTTTCGTATTTATGGGGTAGTTGTGTGGGATATGATTATTAATATTGAATCAAATTATAATTAAACGGTTCTTTATCAACAAGCAAGCTATAAATCTTTTCGCAACATATTCACCTCTACATCGTTGTCATATAAGACATACAGAAAGTTTAGTGGCAGGTATGTATTTAGTTTACTAAAGGAAGCTGGGAGATGGTCGGCCCGTTTAATGTTCACAATGGGCTTCTTCAGCATTTTTTTTTTATTTCATAAATCGAAAGTACAAGTATAAATTAATGGATTTGCAAAAAATCAGAATCTTATTCGCACGTTTATTATCTTAAAAACTATTACAAATTTCCATCTCACGAAAATGGGGCGTGGCCAGGCGCTACGTCACTATACGCATAAACTCTGCGATCTCAATAGACTTGATGATCCCTATTGGTTATAATTATAAGTGGTTTCGAAGTATTGATTGTTTTGCTTACTACTTGACAGTAGGGGAGAACAATTTGGTGAAATGTCAAAAATTTACAATTTTCTCTCGCTCCTGCCAGAACGAATTTTCGATTTCGACCCTGGAATTTACGATTATAATTTATCGCCGGCCTTCTCCTTTCCGTAGACACATAGAACGAACTTTCACTCGACGTATTTATTTAGTTACCAGCGTTTAAAAATTCAATGTTTTTCGACTTTTCAGGTTAAATTTGAAAGGTCCCAGAAAGCCATTTTTCTTACGTCACTTGCGTATAGTGACGTCACAAATGAACGCTCGGTTTTTGCAACTATTACTAATTTCAACTCCTTATATCTCGAGAACGGAAAAAGTTAATAATACGAAATTTTAAGTGCATAATGAGAATATCGAGTACTATATGAAAAAGTATAAAAACCATATAAAAAGAATATCATGGAACAAGCCCATTTATCAGTTACTGAAATGTCATCTACATTATTTGCTGAGTTTTCATCGTCCTGAAAATAACTTAATAATATTGGAAGTCAACATATTCTTAGTTATTAATTATTGTTTCTATTGGAAGACCATCCTGTACATGGTTTTAACTAAAAGTATGTCAGGATTTCCACCTAACAATAGTCACAACTAAGTATAATCTTAATAGTGTTTTTCTCCGACGTTCCTTACTTATTCTTTCATCAACATATATATTTCTCAAAAACTATACCCCATTCTTTCGCTGGAAGAGAGGAATATAAGTAAAATACAGGAATATAAATAAAGCAAGTTGGTAAGAGTACAGAAACTTAAAATTCAGTGTATGTACTAGAAGCCAAAGTCTCAGATAATTTATAATATTTTTCAACACTCACCACCCCTACTCGATTATTAAAGGGGTTGATAAAGTAAAATTGAAATATTCACTTGAAATTTGGTACACCTATGTATTATAATGACATCTGCAACTAGATTATATTTTGAGAAGTTTCCATTGAAGGGTTGGGGGTTAAATAGGGGAAAATAAATAAAGCAAGCTGGTATGAGTACCTACAGCAACTTGAAATTCGGTGCATGTACTAGAAGCCAATGCCTCTGATTTTTTATAATATTTTTCAACCCCCCCACCACACATTCTCCAGTATTAAAGGGGTTATGTAATAAATTGCGCACCTGTTGCTATGCGTTACGATCACTAGTAAACCACTGCAGTCAAAACATTGTAACTAGCCTATATTATGCAAACTTCCACTCTCAGATGCGATATGGTATTATTAACTGGGGAATAAGTAGTTACTCTCAACGCGTGTTTATTCTACAAAAGTATGCATTGCACATATTAACGAAGATGTCAAAAAGGGAGTCTTGCAGAGCAGAATTCAAAGAATTAAAAATTCTAACAGTAACCGGCACCTATATTTACGAACTAGGTTGCTTCGTTTACAAAAATTTGCCTACTTTTCAAAAATATCTGACTAACCACAATTATTCCACAAGATTTAAAAACAATCTTATTCCCAATCAACATTCAACAGCACGTTATCAAAAAGGTATATACTTTAATGGTTGCAAAATATTTAATGCTTTACCAATTGAGATAAGAAATTCTCAAAACATTTTTATTTACAAAAAAAGACTTAAGGCCTTACTCATCGATAAAACCTGTTACTCTCTTGATGAATTTTTCTCCAATTAATTGTATCTGTTTGTCTTTATATGTATATACAAAATATACCTGTTTGTTTGTACCACTTTATGTCAGGACGTTATATACACCCATAGTTATGTTTCGTAGTATTTTGTAGTTATAGTATATTATTCATGTATTGTTTGTTTTTGACGCTCTCTTCAATTATTTGTATAATTCTTGTACACTTAATTGAGAAATAAAGGAATTATTATTATTATTATTATTGTTGATAAAATAAAATTGAAATATTCACGTGAAACTTGGTACACGTATGTATTATGACGACATCCGGAACTAGATTATATTTTGAGATGCTTGCGTTGATGGGTTGGGGGTTAAATAGTGGTAGATAGGGGTAAATAAGTAAAGCAAGTTGATAATGGTATTGAAATTTGTGATTTTGTGTATATACTAGAAGCGATGGCCTCAGTTTATTTAATAATATTTTCCATCCCCCTATCCCTTATTATAAGAGTTGACAAAATTAAATTTAGGTTTTCACTTGACATTTGTCAAACGTATAACGATAACTTAAACTGAATTATATTTTGACATGATTGCGTTAAAAGAGTAGGGGTAATTAGTGGTAAATAGGGAAAAATAAGTAAAACAAGCTGGTACAGAAACTCAAAATTCGGTGTATGTCCTAGAAGACAAGGCCTCAGATTTTTTAGTAATATTTTCACCCCCCCATCCTTAATCCATTATCAAAGGGCTTGATAAAATGAAATTTTAATATTCACTTGAAATTTGGGACAAACGACATCTGGAACTAGATTCAATTTTGAGATGATTCCGTTGAAGGGTTGAGGGTTAAATAGGAATAAACAGTGGCAATTAAGTAAATCAAGCTGGTAAGAGTACATAAATGTGGAATTTGGTGTATTACTAGGAACCGAGGCCTCAGATTTCTTTCTAATATTTTTCAAACACCACCGTTTCCGCTCTATTATTTATGGGTTTGATAACATAAAATTGAGATATTTACTTGAAAGTTAGTACACATGTGTATTGTAATAACATCTGATTGAGATGATTCCATTCAAGGGGTGGAATATAGTAGGTTGTGAATACGGAAAATAAGTAGGGTAAACTAATAACTTCATTTTTAACGTATATAGTAGAAACCAACGCTTCAAACTTTTCTATGACATCTACTCCAAATATTATTAAATGTCTATGACCAATAATTTCCACATACTAGAGTGCAAATCTAGTTTCCTTTAAAATGACTTGGAAGAAAAATCTGGATAGGGAAGTAGTTTTGTTTTTATGTTAAACGTTTTCCTGCAAGTTAAAATAAAATGTAGGCCACAAGATTTATCAGTCGATAAGAAAGTGGAACATTACTCGTGAATTTGCGAAAGGTAAACTATTTTTACATAAAGTTTGTTCAAAAAAAAAACGGCTCAAGTAATATCATTTTTTTATATCATCAGAAAGCTAAAGGAATATGCCACTAAAAACAGTAAACAAAAATGTTTTCATTAAAAAAAATGTATCATTTCATAACTCAAAAACGAATAACGTCGTAAATTTTGATGCAGTGACAAAATGTAGCATTTGTAACACTAAAATCGACTTGTTCGAGGATTTTTTTGACAAATGACACATACCAAAGATATTAATTTTGTGCGTTTCTTTAGGTTCACAATGTATGTCAATATAATATAAATTGATATTTCATTTCTACTCAATTACAAAACTTAAAATTGATGTTTTTTCTCTAAGATCTTTTAAATTGTCTCTAACTTTACCATCTATCTCTTTTGTTCAAAACATATATGGGGTTTCTCTAACACTAATTTACTGTTCAAATTTCAACGCAATCGAAATCCTCTTTCTTAAGCTATCGTGCATACACGAAGCATGATGGTTGGACGAAGAGACTGACATACAAATGGATAGACAGCAGATAGACAGGCAGACAGCGGACAAATAGATAAACGGATGAGCATTTAAAAAGTTCGATAACTAACACAATGTTATAAAAATTATTTCTCTACGAGGTTTTATAAATACAATATGCAATATTCTCTCCGTTTCCACATTTGTGAATAATATAATAATGCTAATAATTTTTCACAAACTGTAGACTACATAGATTTTTTGGTTCGGTAGTTGTCCCTTTGTAGTTTTTTAATAAGTCAGTGTGGGTAGACAATCAGAAAACGTGAAATGGTATGTACATTCTCTAGCCCATTGATTTCCTGTGGTTAGTAATAATCAAGGTAATTGCTTTAATTGCTGCTGATTTAATCTATGACAATAACCTGTCAACTTACACGAATTATATTACTATTTGGCAACTTAGCTTGAAGGAAAATTTACAGATAAAATTTAAAAGCACGAGTGGTATTTGGGGAGAATATTTTAAGAATATATTAATTAAATCCAGATGCTTTCTTAACAACATTTTGTGTTTACTGACAGTTTTTTCAATTCTATCATTTACGTCACATAAAAATGTACTTTCAAATTGACTCATCGATTAAATAACGAAATTGATATAAATATTTTCCAAATGTAGGTGTACAAATTTAAAAGTCCGCTGAATTCGCCACATTTTAAATGTCAATATAGCCACTGACAAACAGGAAACAAAATAAGATGGTGTTGCCATAAATATTGTACAGTATTATATTGATTTAAGTCGTTGAGGAGTTTACTGCAAGGAATTCTCGCACACGTTTCGACTAATCACATTGCAAGTAAAGATATATAAAGCATTACTACATTGACCAATGTCCCGTCCAGAGACATTATACATACATCCATGGTCCTGATAGTAGAGATCCAACTGAAATACGGTTCTAGAAATGCTACTACTAGATACTACATAATTCAGACATTATTTACGGAAGTGAATGATGCAATGGTTAAAAGTTTATTGAAATACATTTACCCGTTTAATCTATATATTTAATTTGATTAAGAATTAAGGTAAGGATACTTTCTGAAAGAATACAAATAGTGGATATTGCCAGTGGAATACGGTAACGTACGGAGTGGCAGACGCTTCATGTCTGGCAGATGAAACTAGTCAAACTATATTCAAGAATTTCTCTATGAATGATCTGTTGCCTGGGGCACTTACCCCAGCAATATTGGACCAAACTTGATCTATACCAAATTCTTTTTCAACTACAAGAACTTAATCAACTTCCACTCTCGTAAAACAAATTCATCTGTCCCCAAGATTCAACTAATATAATGTTCCAACCTCCTTGCACGAGAATGGAAGTCGAATAAGTTATTGTAGTTGAAAAAGAACTTGGTATAGATCAAGTATTGTCCAATATTGCTGATTACAGTGGTACTTCTAACATTTTAGATGTCTACAATTTCCTGTAGTAAATCAAGGAAGCACTTAATATTTCTCCAATGATGAGCATACGTCGTAGAAAATTTAAGGTTTAGAACTTAAAAATAAAATTCTTTAAAAAAATTTATAGAAACAGTCTTTTTCTCATTCAACCTTTGATACTTTCTATATTGAACTACTTTAAAGTTAGAAAAATACTATGAATGTTAAATATTTTCAAATAAATTGGGATTGAAAAATTACACTAAATTCACGTGAAAATATTTAACATTTTACAAATAAACTAATTTTAAGATGCCTCTCTTGTGAGACAGGGTATGTCAACATTTCACATTTAATAGGATTTTATTTAATATCTCAAGGGAATACAGATCTCATGAAAGTAGGTCGCGTAAATACAGGGGTAGTTTCCAATAAACACAGTCAATCTGTGATTAAACAACTTTTCTTTTAGTTAAACAATAATAAAAGTAAAATGGAAAATGTGTTTATTTCGGTAACAATATATAGTAGATAACAAACATAATTCATTCAGAAATAAACTACCAAGGAAAGGTTCAATACTTCTATTACATAATGTGTCACATCTAAAAAACCGCCTAAGGAATCACTACTTCCACATCCAGATTTTCCTCCAAGTCTCTTTAAAAGTAAACTTCTTGACTATATTTGCGTTTTAGTATGCGGAAATAATTAGTCATGGAACATTAATAATATTTAGGGCAGATGTCATAAAAGAAATTACAGAAATTGCTATTTAGTAAGCTTCGTTAAGACATTGAAAATGAGCTTGGCTAACTTTCAAGCCCGGCAGGATATCTACAAAATCTGCAAAATGTACAAGGGATAGAAGTAATGAAAAGTTTTAGGAATTTACAAACTTTTATTAAGCTGCGGATAAAAAATTTAAAAAGTTACACAACTCGGAGTAATTGTAATATGTTTTACATTAATATTCCACAAAAAATGGGTTTCGTAAAAATGCGAGAACGTGAATCTAGGTATTAAAATTGATCAAAACACAAGTTTCACAAAAATGATGCCAGGCGTCGGTGGGCGTCGAGACTTAAAATATGAATTTAGGTATCAAAATTGGTCAAATACACAAGTTTTACAAAATCGACGATGGGCGTCGGTCGCCGTCGAGACGTAAAAATGCGAGAACATAAGTTTAGATATCAAAGTTTATCAAATGCACAAGTTATAAAAACCGACGCTGGACGTCGAAACGTAAAAATACAATAACATGAATTTAGATATTAAAATTGACCAAATACACAAGTCTTACAGAAACAACACAAGGCGTGGGTCGGCGTCGAGACGAAAAATACAATGTGAATCTAGGTATCAAAATTTACTCAGTACTCAAGTTTTACTAAACCGACACTAGATGTCGGTCGGCGTCGAGATGCAAAAGTTCAGGAACATAAATTGAGGTATCAAAATTGATCAAATACACAATTTTATAAAATCGACGCGCGCCGGCCGGCAGCGAGACGAAAAAATGGAAGAATGTGAATTTAAGTATCAAAGTTTATTAAATTCAGAAGTTTTATAAAAACGACGCCAGACGTCAGTCGGCGTCCAGTCGTAAAAATGCAAGAACATAAGTTTAAATATCAAAATTTATCAAAGACACAAGTTTTATAAAAACGACGCTAGCCGTCGGTCGGCGTCGAGACGTAAAAATGCAAGAACATAAATTTAAGATATCAAAATTTATCAAATACACAAGTTTTGCAAAAACGTCGGTCAGCGTCGAGACGTAAAAATGCAAGAATATGAATCTAGGAATCAAAATTTATCAAATACACGAGTTTTACCAAAACGACACTAGCCGTCGGTCGGCGTCGAGGCGTAAAAATGCAAGAATATGACTCTAGGCATCAAAATTTATCAAATTCAAAATCAAATTTGAGTCTATCAAAAAATATGCGATACAACAGCAATGAACGCTTCCCTGCCCAAAAAAACAGCCAAATCTCCTAGCCTTATACAAATCGCTACTGACCTCCCGCGTTACCGTTACATCTTCGATTTATTAAACAATTTCAATGTTAAAAATTAAGGCATTGGTTTTTAGCACATGTGCAAAAATGAAGTTTCTGGACTCTTACTAGCTTGCTCTACTGATTCTTTCCAATTACACACCCCACCTCAACCCCTTCAACAAAACATACACACGTGTACCAAATTTCAAGTGAATACGCCAAGTTTATTTCATCAATACTTTTATTAATGGAGTGGTGGTGGTGGGGGGATTTAAAAATATTATAAATGAATCTGAGCGGTTCTAGTATACGCACCAAACCTCAAGTTTTTGTACTCTACACAGCTTGCTTTACTCACTTTCCCCTATTACCTATACTTACATCCCCACCCCTTCACGGAATCATCTCAAAATATAATCTAGTTCCAGATGTCGTTAGAATACATACGTGTACCAAACTTCTAGTGAATATCTCAATTTTGCTTTATCAAGCCTTTTAAAATGAAGTAGGGGTGGTGGGGGATTGAAAAATATTCTAAAAAATCTGAGGCCTTGACTTCTAGTACATACACCGAATTTCAAGTTTCTGTACTCTAACCAGCTTGCTTTACTTATTTTTCCCTATTTACCCCTATTTAACCCCCAACCCGTCAACGGAATAATCCAAAAATATAATCTAGTTCCAGATGTCATTATAATATATACGTATACCAAATTTACGTATACCGAATTTCTCAATTTTATTTTATCAACCCCTTTAATAATGGAGGGGGATGTTGGGGGGATGGAAAATATCATAAAAAATTTTGAGACCTTGACTTCTAGTACATATTCAGCAAATTTCAAGTTTTCGTACTCTTACCGGCTTATTTTACTTATTTCCCACTATTTACCCCCAACCCTTCACCGGATATGTTAAAAAAAACAATCCAGTTCCAGAGCGTATTACAATATATACGTGTACATAATTTCAAGTCAATATCTTAAACTGTTCCGAAGAAGACGTGCGGACAAAAAAAGTTACAGACCGGCAGAGAGACAGACGGACAGAGAGACAGACCAACAGTCAGACAGACAAACACACAGATAGAACAATTTTTTTTTTCGCTCAAATTTAAAGTCTCGACGTTTCATGACATTCTAAACCTATTTCAAGAAAAAAAAATTGAAATTTATTTTACGATTATCATACTTCCAATCCACTACGTGGATGTGGAAGTAATATACAAATTGAAGTAAAATTGAAAGATGAAAATTAAACACTTTTAAAGTATCTGAAAATAATCTCTCTCCGTTGTCAAAACTTTCTAAGCTGTCAAACATAAGTTTTCATAAAGGAGATAGATTATTTTCCAAAGAGTTACATGTTTTCAGTTTTCGTTTTCAATTTTCCTTATATAATCTTACTTTGGCATTTTCTAATAGAAGTATTCAAAATCAACCTCTGCCTGACTCTTTCGTCGCAGACGTTTCTTGCATTATATTTTTAATTATTTTTATAGAATTGGGAAATTACCCAACAAAAAGCAAGAAAATTTGAACATGCCAGAGAGAAATTTAATGATCTTATTTATATTAACATCCTGACAGAGTTTAGCTATTGGTATTCCATCGCTCAATCAGGACACGTACATGTAGACATCAACAATTGCTATGTGATGTTGCCATCTACCGCAGCTGAGACTCGAACTCAGGAGAGATAACAGCAACTAAACATATTGTGCCACTCAACAGCAGTCGAGTCCACTGCTACCGTCACGGTAACACATTAAAAACGCCACTAACCGTCCATACTTTGGCCAGAATTCAGTCCAAAAACTCCGTGGTCGCAAGCCAAATACCTTAGCACCACTACACTGAGCCCATATAAATAACTATCAATAAGAAAAACGACGAAGTGGTGAAATATTTACTATTGCCAGCTACATTTTATTTTTGGCTACAAATTTAACTTAGAAAAGGTAATAGTTCTTACAAGAACATGTAAAACATATCTAGCAAATAAAAACAGTTTTGAATCAAACACACACTTTCCTGTTCTGTTTAATATGTGGAGTGTTTATTTTGTTTATTTTCATAATAATTAACTATGAAAATTCAATTAACTGCTAGCAACATAAAACATGTTTTCCAATAAAATAAACCATTTTTATATAATATTAAATCAAGCATTACAAACAATGTTAAGGATTAACGGCATAAAAGTGCCATGTACCGTGTGCATCACGTGATAAAGTGAATTTTATTTCATTTTAAAATGTTAATACGTACAACCTACTTTGATTGGAAATATACTACATTCGTGAAACGTATTGACAATTACCTAAAACCATAGTTAATTTTTTATATTTGCAATGTTAAAAGGCATTGGACCCCGACCGAGTATCAACATTAAGTTTGGAGGTGCTTTTATGTCTTTCACTTACACGGTTTTATCTCCTTTCTACGACGCCGCTAATGTTAAAAAACATTTCAAAATTGCTTTTTACTTTATGGCAATTATTGGCATTTGCGTCAACATTTAATAAACGGAAAGGGTAGACCAGCCGAGATCGCAGTTTTGCAAACCATAGTATAAATCTAGCCATATGTATGTACATAGGTATGTACAAACCTAGTAAGAAATTATAATTATACAGAGACGGGGGTATATAAAAAGGTCTAGTGCTTTTCAGGCTGCAATAGACTTGTGGATTCGCGATTTTTAATATATTAGTTGAAACAAAACAATTTCTTAGACATCTAAAACAAATATTAATAGACAAATTTCCTCACAAAAGCATATTAGTGCTGGTGGCTCTACTAATAGTGACAGTCAATGTAGGTTTAATTCAGATTTAGTCGAAGTGATGGTGGGATGTAACATACCGTGCTCAAAACTAGATAATCCACGGGGGATTTGGGGTCACTGATCACCAATCTGAAGTCCAATTTGGGAAATTCAAAATGGCGGACAGGAAATCAGGTCATTTTCCATAAGAATTGAGAATGGATATCTTGGTCTGATTTGGTAAATTCGAAATGGCGGACCGGAAGTAAAGTCAGTTTAACAGGAAAAACTGGTCTTTTTTCGTTTTTGGGCTCAAAATGAGTACTCGGGGGGTTTTTGAGGTCGCTGATCACGAATCAGAGGTCCAATTTACAAAAATCAAAACAGCGGACCGGAAGAACGGTCAATCTCTCCGGATAACCTCGTACTTTTTACTTTTTTGGGCTGAAAGTATGAAAAAACCGAGTATTTCCTGAAAAATATATTACTTCAGGTCCGCCATTTTGAATTCTCCCCAACTGGACAACAAATTCGTTATCGGAATTAACGAAAACCCCAGAGTTCCCACTTTCAGCCTAAAATAGAAAATAATGCGAGTTTTCCGGAGTTATTCCTGCCCGCCATTTTAAATTTCGTAAATCAGACCTCTGATTCGTGATCAGCGACCTCAGGAACCCCCGAGCACTTATTTTCGGCCCAAATACGAAAAAGATACGAGTTTTTCTTGATAAATTGACTTTACTTCCGGTCCACCATTTTAAATTTATCAAATCAGACCTCGGATTCGTAATCAGCAACCTCTAAAACCCCTGAGCACATGCTTTCAAGGCCAAGATCTTCCTTCTCATTCCTTATAATAAATGGCCCGATTTCCGATTCGCCATTTTGAATTTCCCAGATTTGACTTCAGATTGGTGATCAGCGACCCCAAAACCCTCGAATAACTCTTTCTGTCTGATTCTATGGCATATTGTATATGATAACCAATTTTTCAATTAAAAATAAAAGGTACTGTTTTTTCTAAATATCTTTCTGGGCTCTTTGCAATAAAAATAAAGTCAATTGACTTTGTACTTTTTTTTAGAGGTAAAATGCCAAAATGACGCGACTATAAAGAACGTTTTCCTGAAAGATCACATTGTGTATGGTGATTTAAAGCAATACTTCCAAGCACACCATTACCTCCAGCACCCATTATAGCACGGTAGAGAACTTGACTAGAGGCGGCATCATACTATTTTTGCCATTTTGAAAACGTCAAACTAGTAGTACTGCAGTTGAATCAAAATGACGCAGTTGTTATTTCACAGACTCAACAGGCATTTATGGTACTGTTCAAGATGATCTGATGACCATTCACGGAAGTTTCTCGCGAATTTCTCTAGCCATACGGGACTTTCAACATATGCCAACAACATTAAAATTTACTGCAATTGATGCAATAAACATCGTAATTTTTTTTTTTCCTTCTTCAATTCTTTGGGAATTTCACTGCCACATGTATGTTTTCTTTCTAAGCGGTGCTAGGGGAATCTACAAAATATATCACAATTAACCAGTATTACTGGTAAAAAAACCTCTACGCCCGTGATGTTTACGTCAAAGGATCAGTTAAAGGTTGGTTTTGATAACTAAACAACACAAATAAGTATAAAAGCTTGAAATTAAATATTTCGCCGACGTTTCGGAAATCTAATCTGTTTCCTTTCTCAAGGCTTTTTTTGAAAAACCTTTTTTGCTGTGTATGACAAATACACAGCTCTAAGAATGTTTGTTATATTCAATATCCATAGATACTTACTATTTACATAGAACTGTTGATATAGTTAACAGTTTTTTAGTTTCTATACAATGTTAAGTTTGTGAAGTTCTTCTTTTAACATTGGCAGCCAAGCTGTACATTTGTAAATAACATTTAGACAATATATAGATAAACATCGTGTTCGATCTCCGGCAATATATGTTTCAATTACCTAGAGAAATCGCTGAGAGTTTTCAAACAAAATTCCAAAGAGTTTTAAGAATAAATCCCGGATTTGTAACGATGTCGTCTGTAATAGACCTTTTAAACGGTAAAGAAGTAGACTTTTCTACACCAAGCTTCAATACGGAGACTTTAAGAAATTATACGTATTTTAAGTACACCCCGATAACATCTGTTGACATTGAGCGATCTTTTTCTTATTATAAATGGATTTTTAATGATAGACGGCGAAGATTAACCTTTCAGTGGTCGCGCACGGTGTAGGAGACCGGCGCAACGGTTAATTTGTGATATTTCAAATAATCGGATAAACCCATCCGTTTCCGTTGGTGTACCTTTCATAAAGTTTCTCGTCTATACATTGCTGTAGTTATTATTATGCCATGTGTCCATATAACTGCTGTAATCGCACACACTTTGTCTCAGACCGGGTGCGACCACTAGTGAGATAAAATTTCTGTCATTTGTTTTGGGTTATTCATCGAAAAATATATATTTCGGTAAGGATTTACCTTCTATTTCCCTAACTATATATAAATATTGACTCTAACAAAGAGCAAAAAAGGATATTGAGGCTGTTCGAAGAAGTGCCCAGTGGAGAAGAATGATGACGAAGAAGAATCGGGGAGGAAGACAACATTTATGAAAGATCAGAAGATAGCGATACAGAACAGAAATTTGATGAAAATTAAGGTGGGGAAATGAATGGAAGTGCACCATATTTTATGGGAAGAGATAAAAAAACGAAATGGAGCAAACATTGTCCACCCAAAAATGTAAGAACAAGGAAGGAAATTATAAATATTTTTATGATTTTTATAAAGTGCATGCTTTTTTTTGGAAGGAACCCAAAAACTTTTATGTACAAAAATAGATCCCCTTATGTTTCTAGAAGACAAGTTTACTTTAACAAAGATTTTATGAGAATTTTCATTTCTGTTATTCAAGTATATATAGGGTGAGCCAGTATTTTGTTAATTTTTTTTGTACATTGAAAAATTAAGGTTTACTTAAATAAATATTTCGAAAATACTTAACATTTATTAATTACATATATATAGCTTCGAGGTCTCTTCAAAATTATTTCTAGAATATTTCAAACTGATGCCGACATTAATTAATCCAAAGTTATGACAGCTCTTATAACGTACAAGTAGAGAAGCTACACATACATTAAACAAGTAAAACTTTAACACGATATATCTGAAGAGCAGGGAATTTACAAATTAAGGTTACATGCCATTTAATTAATTATTTAAACCTGAGATTTTTCTCAAAATATATTATTACTCTGAGGATATAAATAATTTTCATTGCTATAATAACATTAAACCAACTCGTGGTCAGTGTACTAAGTTGTAAATTATGTAATTTAGCGTATTGTTCACACATATATTATCATAAACAACTGAATACACACCACGGGCCACCGTATGACATATGTGTTTGTTCACTCTATTAATATAATAATCACACTATATTGAATTCTGTAATTAATTAATTCCAACACCGCAGGAAATTACGACCCTTCCATATAGCTTACTTAAATGGTTAGGCACTGAAGACAAACTGACACCCGAACTTTCAACTGGAAAGTTGCCAAACTTTATTCTCCATCGAATAATATATTTGCATTTGTCGGTATTGGACGACCCGCTAGGTTGTGTTCTATTTATCGGTCGATTTTCCAAGAATAAGTTCTTTGCTGATAAGTCATTTTTAATTGGTTCATTCTGGAAGAAATCGATTTAAATAATATCGTATTAAGAAGGAAAAATTGTACCATTTTTATATTTATTAAGGTCTAAAACTGCTATTGAAAATTGAAAATGGTTTCAGCGGTGAGGTCGGGACGTCGCACAGTGGTGCCTTTTCTGAAATTAGGCGACAAAAGTCGGCAACCTAGCCATTTCTCGATTAAAATTTATGAAACTTGGTAGAGTTAAGTACTTTTATATGCTAAATTCAGGGTTGCTTCAGATTTTTTTTTCTCAATATGGTGACTTCAAGATTGGGTCAGAAGAAGCAAAAAAAAAAAAAAAATGAAAAATCTAATAAAATAAGTCAGCCACAAAAAAATGTCTTGATCCTGGAAACTTGACCCTCGTAGTCCAATGTATTTTTCGACGCTGAATTCGAATTCGACCTCAGAAGACCCCGAACACCCTCAAAATTTTGAGCGAGAAAACCACCCTTAGAATGTGGTAAAATCGCCTGCTCCTAACGTACAATTCTTTTTGAGTTTGCTGATTTCAAGTTTTAAGATTCCAAAAACCAAAAATATATTCTTAGGGCATTAGGGGTGTAAAAATGAGAATTTGGCAAAATACGTGATTTTCATTCTATAGCAGCTCTATAATAATAATAATAATAATAATAATAATAATAATAATAATAATAATAGCAATGTCAGTAAATTTCTTGGCGAGACAGTCTGAAACTATAACTATCTACTTTAAGTATATTGTAAATAGTTATATCAATATTTTCAGTATTTTGGAAAAGTTTTATGACTCAGATTAAGTGGTTTTAATGTCATATAATTAAGCTCTATGGCCTACCGACTTTTAATTTCTTTTAACCCTTTGAACTCTGAGCGAACTCTATAATGGATCTTGGGAATAGACATGTAATGAATAATAATATCCTCATTGTAAAAGGAACGAATAAACAATCTGCTATAATAACCTAGAGCTTTATTAAATATCTTATTATTGGCGTCTTGGGACTCTTCTGAAAGTGAACCATATGGTAGACCAAAGAGCTTAATTATATGACATTAAGACCACTTAATCTGAGTCATAAAAACTTTTACAAATTGCTAAAAATATTGATATAACTATTTATATTATACATAAAGTAAATAGTTATGGTTTCAAAGTCTATCTCGCCAAATTTACTGACAGTCAAAGATTTAGAAAAACTGCTTTGTTACTTGAAACCTGATAAGTCTATTAGCAGCTTGTATTACATTAAAAAGCTGCTATAGAATAAAAATCACGTATTTTGTTAAGTTTTAATTTTTACACCCCTTCCAACCCCTATCCTATTCGATTTTTACCCTAAGAGTCAATGTTTACCTTTTAGCAGGTTGAAATCAGTAACTTCAATAACCCCTGGAAATAAACTTTTAGAATTAGAATCACGTATCTTGTCAAATTTTCATTTTTAGAAGAGAAATGTCTGCAGCAACACTGAATTTAGCAGAAGAGTTGGTTTGTCTTCGTCGAAGACGGACGTTTGTGTGCGAGACGCTCTCGGAAAAACGCAAAGAAAAACGGTTAGAACTCCATTAAACTCGATAAATTTAAGTCATCGGCAGATTGAAAAATTCTGCGTTAAATGAAGTGTAATAATAGAAGAACAAAGCACGCAACAAATTCAGAGTTGACAATTACAGTAAAGTATTTGTTAATAATAGTATAAAGTAAACATAGACCCACGTATGGGCCCTTGCGTCGTAAACGGAAACTACCTGGGACCGACCTTCAAGACGCCTCAAGTGGATTTGTGTGAGTAACCTCTGTTTATAAGGCAAGATAAACATACCAGCAGTGGACGAAAACAGATAAGTTTAAATTAGTATTTTTAGTTTATTAATGTATAAGTTTATTTCTTTATTAAAATTGAAAAAATTTTAAAAGTAAAATTGAAAAGGTATTAAACATAAGTAATGAAATAAAAAAATATCCGGTATTTGAAAGCGGCAGTTGAACGTAATTACTACAAAAACAAACTAATATACAGGGTGTGCAAAATATTCTCCAGTGGCTCTTTCTCATATCCCGTTGTAAGAAGCTCTCTCTGTCGCGAGGAGACAAGGCTCTTCCACCGTAAATGGATATTTACCTGTGGAACGGAATGTAAGTATGTATGTCTTGGTAGAGAAACTCCGCGGTCATGCTGAAGGCTTATATTTTTGACTGACAAAAGCAGTGCGTTGGGTACGAACCCAGTTTCACTTCCTAGGCGAGTGGTTCACCCCTAAAAAGACGCTTAGAAATGCGAGTTACCGACTAAATTTTTTCAATAAAAGACTTCTACTTGAAACTTTTTCAGCATTGTAGAGCATATTTTTCTGACAATTTACGTAGTTTTTGCATAATTTTTTAGGTGGTCCTTCAATAGTTATAAACAAAAATGTTGTAAAAAAAAGAAAACTTAATAAATCGCTCTGAAAACATTTTCTGTAATAAAAACCGACCAAAATAAACACTTTTTGTCTCTTGGCCTTTTCTCGAAAAATGCACGGTTTCCGAGATATGGCCAATTTTTCAAAAAAAAACGCGAAAATAGGCGACCTTTAGGATTTTTTTCTCAATAATTTCTGAATGCACAGTAATTCTGCACACGCCAAAATAAACGGCAGTTCATCTACTACAGGTGTGATTTTTATGTGTGGAATTATGCTCATTAAGATTAATTAAAATTGAATTTAGAAAAGTACCATTGAAAATTAAAACAATAACAAAGCAAATAACATGGCGGGCGAGGGTTAGGGAAGCAGAAGTCGCGCGTCTGCGCAGATGACGCGCACGCGACCTACTAAAATCCAAATATTTTATATTTTTGATTGATTTCACATTTTTATTTATAAATATGCACATTGATCATAATAATAATATAATATAATTGAATAAGAAATGTAAGAATTATATTATACATCAATAGAATGAAGTTTGAGTGGTTTTTAATTAAAAATATTCATTATTTTAATTCATAAAGTTACAAGACGTTTTAGCTTTATATATTTTTAATTAATGATGTTGTATAAACCACATTTTTAATAAAAAGATTTTTCGTATTTCCAAAGTCATAAAAAATGTATAGGAACTTAAAAATTTTGTTTAAATAATATCCTCGTGTTCTTCTTCAATAATATCTAAAGCTGAAGTTTGTTCATTAATGTTTGGTGTCACATTTTGACATTCATCGGTGCATGCACATACAGAACAGCATTTCAGATTTAATGATACACAATTACAATTGTTTGTCGCACATTTTCCACTACATGAACAAAAATATTTTTGAAGCATGTCCAATGCAGTGTCTCCTTCAAAGTAATTGAAATCCAAACAATCGTTTTCAATTTTCCAACCGTGAACCAACGGGTCAAGGGATACTATTTCACAATTTGTAGCTTGCTTCCATTCACTTATTTGCCATTTTGCTCTCAAAAAATGTTGCAACAATGCTGGATAAGACGGTGGAAGTCTTTCGCTAGTGACATTTTTTTTCAATGCGATTGTATATTTTAACATATTTATAGATTTCGAGCAAACTTTCCATTTACTTTGAGGATCATAAATTTTCGATAAAATAAATATAAAGTTAGAGTTTTAATTGCGTCCTCCAAAGGTAAACTATCTAAATTTGCAAAACTTTTCAAATCGTCTTCGGTTAATTTGTTCAGAGCCTTGTAAGCCGTTTTTTTCCCAATATTAGATATTGAGCAAGTCATGTCACAGCCACTAATAGCATGCATTACGAAAATACTGGCAGATTTAATTGGTCCACTATTTTTTGCTATAGTGTGTACAGGTATATATCGCGAATGGTACTTTTCTAAATTCAATTTTAATTAATCTTAATGAGCATAATTCTACACACAAAAAATCACACCTGTAGTAGATGAACTGCCGTTTATTTTGGCGTATGCAGAATTACTGTGCATTCAGAAATTATTGATAAAAAAAATCCGAAATGTCGCCTATTTTCGCGTTTTTTTGTTGAAAAATAGGCCATATCTCGGAAACCGTGCATTTTTCGACAAAAAGCCAGGATACAAAAAGTGTTTATTTTGGTCGGTTTTTGTTATAGAAATCATTTTTAGAGCGATTTATTGAGTTTTCTTTTCTTTACAACATTTTTGTTTATAACTATTGAAGGACCGCCTAAAAAATTATGCAAAGAATACGTAAATTGTCAGAAAAATATGCTCTACAATGCAGAAAAAGTTTCAAGTAGAAGTCTTTTATTAAAAAAATTTAGTCGGTCCATGCTGTTTTTATGGGGGTGAACCGCTCGCCTATCCGGCATGCATCATCATAATACATTTTCCCCTTGAACATGGAGCATTTAAAGTATAATTTTGAGTCGTATCTACCCGACCGTAATTAACAGTATCATGCGAATCGAACTACGTCTCGTCAAGATATATTACCGTCCTATTTGATTCGCAAACATTTCTCTCGAATTTCCACAATACGGCGTGATTCTATTATAATTATTTTTTTTACATATTTATCAATGTTTTTTATATTTAAATCCGCACTCTAATAAAATACCTTTTAAAGTTTCCAAAGCTCGAAAATTATAATCAGGGTATTCCCGCAATTTATTCGAAATTGTCTCTAAAGCACTGACTTGATTTCCTCAATAAAAATTATAAACTGTTCTTTGGATAACGTCTTTCGAAGCATCGTCGATTTTTTAAAATTTTTGATTTTTCCGTTTTCTTTTAACAGAGTGATCAACAATAATCCCCTTTTAAATAACAAGATTCATAGTAGAAATCGAACTTAGTTAATTCAAACATTCTTTTTATAATATTTGTGTCCGTCATTTGATTATTTTTTCACTTTAAGCAGTTATAAATATTTCAAAGAAGACGCGCTCCGTTTGTACCTGTAAACCTTGGTTCTTAAACTCCCAACCTGATTCGATTGACTGTGTTACCTCGTATGCAACATTTTCATTATGTAAATTTTCTTCTATATCAAATGGTCTCCAAAAATCAATTTTAAAAATATTTCAAAAATGAACGTACGGCACTGCCCAGTTCTACGAAAATAGTCTTCTAGAGCACTCTAATGTGTTAAAACTGGTCAATCCAAACGTCACCTTCAATTTTTCACTAGCCGCCCGCATCGGCGCATTTGTATGTCTGGTCGACTACATCTCATATACGAGGGGATAAATTGTATCGATTACGGGGCGCTCCTAGCTTTAAGCCATTCTAGAGAGGCATAACAACGGACATCCCTGGTAGAGACGCTGAATTTATAATATTTCGTACTGACAAAGGCTATACCTCCACTAACCAGGATGTATGCTGATCGCCTTTTTGTAATTACTAAGTGGTAATTAAACGAGAATTAAGAATCTGCTTGATACTTGTTTTTCATGCCCAATTGCCCAGTGACATAGCTTGCAGGCTCAGAATTTCTGCTTCTAGACCTTCACTAACCAGGAGGTACGTCAATTATATTTTTGTATTCATGAAGTGGTAAGTAATCGTTAATAGGTAATAGTTATTTATTACGCTAGTGAGTTATGTTACATATAAGTCACGCAAGAAAAGTTTCTTAAGTGACTTTTATGTAATAACTCACGTGTCTAATACAACATTTTATTCAACACTTTCATATAAATACTTTTTCAGTGACAAACAATAAAATTATTAAAATGTCATGTCATCGATTTTTGGTCAATTGTCAACGTCAAAGTCAACAGTGTTTCTCCAAAAATATAAAATACAAGTAGCTTATTGCTAAGTATATTCTGAATGGATGTGCCGAGAAAGCTGTGGTTGTTATCCATTTTGTTTGTAACCAAGTGTTTGTTTAATAAACACTGTGGAAGTATCATCAAAATGGAATATTGTGAAAGAAATAATATGGAAATTCCGACCGGTGTTTTGCAAGACACCAAAGAAGCTACAGTCAATTTAATTCCCGAAAATTCCAAAGTAACCTATTTTAAAGAATATCTACAAATTGAAAATTGGGTGATGTAAATAAAGAAGTGCTTCTCGCTTACTTTCTACATTTGAGTAAAACAATTGCACCTTCCACGATGTGGGCAAGCAGCCAGTACCCTAATCAACGCCAAAAGAATCCTTTAAGTAAACGATCCTTTATGCTTAATGTTGACTTTGAGCATAAAGCTTCCTTTACTTAGAGGATCCATTTGGTATTATTTATGGTACTGGCTGTTACAGGCTGTTATAGCCAATACCATAAATAACGCCAAAATGACTCTCTAAATAAAGGACGCTTTATGGTTAAAGTCAACTTTAAACATAAAGGATCCTTTACTTAAAGGATCCTTTTGGCGTTGATTATGATACTGGCTGTAAACATTATATGATAAAGGCGACTTTAAAAGTATACAGTAACTTTGATATAAAATATATGGAAAACTTGCGGCATACTTAAAAACTCGATCAAGAAATTTCAAACCCAAAAAGTCCAAAATTTTGGAAAGAGCACATATAGAATAACATTTGATAGATGCCCCTGACGATGAGCACCTTATGTCAAAGGTAGGCGTTTATTATAATGTTCTTGCTATTATGTATTTAATTGTTTGGGTTTTCTAGGTTGCATTGACATTGGGAGTTTGCAGTGCCTGCCTATACCTATATTCTTTGTTTTGTTAATTTTCCGTATAATAAAGACAATAAATAAATTGCTTGGACTTTTGTATATTAAAATTACTCTTTAGTGACTTAGCTTTACCTCACTAGTGATCCAAAGTATACTTTAGCTCATTACTTTATCTCACTAGTGACCTACGGACTAAGTAATGAATAGAAAAATATTAACATGATACAAGTTCTTCTAGCAATATTATAACAAACATTTTGAGATATTAGCTGACATTTTAGTTGATAATAAAAATTCTTATATTACTTTCGTTAACTGCCATGCTCTGAGGAACAGAATTAATAATGTATCTGGCTGATACAAATGTGTCAGGTGGTTGTGTACTAGCAGGTGATTGTATACTAGCTGCTATACTCTTAGTATCAGCTACTCCGGAAATATTTAGCTACTAATTTCAACACAATTTTATTCGGCGCCATCACCATGTCTTGTAACGTGCCGAATGCTCAAAAGCATCTTTCGTTAAATTTCTAATAATTATTAGAAAAATTACTATTATCGAAAATTGTATTCTCCTATACTCTGGTACTATTCTTATGACAGATGAGAAATTGTCAGCAGCTTATGCCTCAGGATAATAGATGACGCACGCTCTATAATATTCAAATTAAATAAATAGATCAAACTAAGTTTAAAATGAAGTCGAGTGGATTAAACTATAACAATAATAAAGTCTGTTAGCCACATCAGAATATAGAATTATCAACACAAATATAGATCCTTTATTTAATTTAATATTCCCATAATAAAAGAGAACTAGTTTTTGGGCGTGGGAACGTGACTACCGGTCCGGGAAATATTTAACGGTACGCTGCGCTAAGTTAAACTTTTTCTCTTTCACTCGAGCCGTCAATCGAAATGGACGTAATTGAAATTTTGTTAAACTTCTAAGGGGGATATTAAGATAGAAAGACCTCGTGGACGCATGGGGTGAGAGTTTAAATAATTATTAATATTTAAATACCAACTAACGTTTAAAATACTATTTTAGGTTTTTCTATATAAGAACGAAATTTTCATGCACTACGTTTTTTTGATTCGAACAGCATCTTCTGTATAACAAGAATTTCTCTTTAGAAATGCTCTTACATTACAAATACTTTCGTTACTTTAAATATTCTTAATGATAAACATTCTGTACGAGCACGTTATCTTCATGAATTTTTTTAACATCAAAGTGGTCATATCAGAGGAATGTTGAATGTTATCCAAGGCTACTGCGCGTGGAGTCTTAACTAGGTAAAATGGAGGTCCTCGATCACCAAACATTTAATAAGGGCTAATAGAAATTTCCTTCACCAGGACATAGTGAAATAAGTACCTACCTATTACCTATTACGTTTTATTAAAACGTAAAATGCCAAATCAAACCAAACTAGGCAAGTTTCCAAGTAAACTGGAAAATATTAAATAGTAGGTTAGGGAATTATTTCATGAGTAAACAATCTTAAGTACTCGTATATTTACTACTCACAGTATTGTCGTTAGGTACGTCTTTGCTTAAAATAATTTTAGTATTCCATAACGAGATATTATTTGTGTTTTACCAGTATCGCAGAATCGCCTTGTCAAAGTTACTTTTGTTTTGGATATGTCTCAGTGGTTAGACATGTCGGTTATTATTTACACACAATACGCGTCGTGTAATCTGAAATTTCCTAGATTTGGCTCGTCAAATCACATCACTTATGTGGATTATTTATATTAAAGCAATTCGGATGTTCGAGGCGCGATAAAATGTGTATCTATTTGCTAGGATTGAGTCCTAATATTAATTTTTGTAGTTATATAACTTGGGGTGTCCCGTTTTTAAGTATTTGGCATTACGCAGCGGGGAGGTTATATACTGGTAGGCTCATATAAATATCAGGTTCGAGCGAAATTGCATATCTTTTATAAGGTTGAGTTTTATTATCTTATCGTTGTAACATATTTTGTGTTGCTGTTTTAATATATCTAATGGTATAAATATTTTGGTTGTTTGATCCTTGCGAGATACCTTTGTATTATGTTTCGGTTTAAATCTCGTAAAGACTCAAACTTAGTTGTAATATAATATTTCTTTCTGGTATGTCGCTATTTGGCATCATTGGGGCTATATTATCTTATCTTCATTGTAAATTTTTGTAATATAGTGTATCTTGTATATATTTGTTTATCTTGTGGCTATTAAAATTAGGTCTAGGTTTGCCCAAGTTGTTCAAGTTGTGGGCCACCCTACGAGCGACGTGGTTAGCGTCACTGGTTTAACCTGGCTAGCACAGTAAAGATGAGGAGAGCAGAAGGGCAGTGAGTTCAGGGCTTGGGCGCCATGATTACTGAGTATAATCAAGGAAAAATAAAGATAAAGATAAACAAAAGACAAATGTTACATACTTACAGTAGTACTAAATTACAAAATATTATATTACAAAAAAGTGAAATTATCACAGCATCAGCGATACTGTATAGCAAAATATCAAACAGAAATATGTACAAGATAAACTTTGTTACAAGATGCACTACATTACAGATTGCTCAACAGCAAAATAAATTTGAGGTGTTTACGAGACAAAAAAAATATATTAGAAAAGATACGTCTCGTAACGTTACCTCAATACTAAAAATCATATATTACAACAAAATGTGAACCTTTACGAGCTTTAAACCAAAACATATTACTGTATCTCGCAAACGATCCGACAAACAAAATATTTACAGCACTAGATATAATAAAATGCAACACAAAATTCACACCATTACTTATACTAAAATGGCGACACAAAATACATTACGAAGATAAGATAATAAAAAAATAAAAGATATGCAATTCCACTCGAACTTGATATTTATTTGAGCCTACCAGTATATAGCCTCCCCGCTGCGCAATGCCAAATACTCAAAAACGGGACACACCAAGTTATATAGCCATAAAAAATAATACTAGAACTTATCTCTTGCAGATAAAATACGGGACAACCCAAGTTATATAACCACAAAAAGATAATACATATTTCACCGCGCTCCGAACATCCGAATTCCTTTAAATAAATAATCCACATAAGTGATGCCACTTGACGAGTCAAATCTAAGAAATTTCAGATCATGCGACGCGTATTATGTGCAAACAATTTCCGACATGTCTAACCACTGAGACACATCTAAAACAAAAGTACTCTGACAAAGCGAGTTTGTGATACTGGCAAAATTCAAATAATATCAAGTTATCAAACAACCACGATTACGTTAAGCGTTGGCAAGGAATCGATATTACGATGGAATATTTGTAACAGCGAATTTAAGATACTTATAAATAACTGCGAATTAATGTGTAGCAATAGATATATGAAAATAATCCCTTTTACATATGATAAACAAAAGTACTTATCTTTTGTTATAGTATCCTGATGAGAGAAATTCCTAAGTACGCCCCTGTTCTACAATGATTATAGGTTCAAAAGTTGCGTAGATATGTTTCACACGTGGATGCCTTAATCCCATTTTGAGGTTGTGAAATTGTAGAAACATGCTCGTACAATATTTGTCGCCAAGCCAAAGTAAAGAAAATCTCTTCGCCCAGAATTTTGTTTACTTGGTAGAAAATCTTAACTACGTGTTATAACGAAACATTTCGTGGTAAAAATAAACGTAGTATTCTTATCCAAAAAGTTATTCTCAAGAAAATGTATACAATAATGCGGTATCAAAATTGAACGTAGATAATCTTGCTTAAAGCAAAGGTGTAAGTAACATCTAGATACTTAGACATTGAAAAGAAATTTGTTCTTATATGGAAAAAAACCTAAAATAATATTTTTAAACGTTAGATGGTATTGAACGGTATATAATTATTTAACTATTATTACCTTATAGGTCTATAAGGTTCCTCCATTTAATATCCCCTTTAGGGTCTAACAAAATTTCAATTGCGTCCATCTCAAAGGACGGCTCGAGTGAAAGAGAAGGAATTTAGCCTAGCGCAGCGTATTGTTCGGTATGTCCCGTACCGGCAGTCACGTGGCTCCGCTCAAAAAGTAGTTATCTTTTATTAAATAAATATTAAGTTAAATAAAGGATCTATATTGGTGTTGATAGTTCTGCGTTTCATGTGACTAACTTTATTATAAATACTCGACTCAACTTCATTTTCAGTTAGTTTGTTTTATTTAATTCGAATCTTATCGAGCGTGCGCTGTTTAATATGCTGATGCGTAAGCATAAGCTACTGACAATTTCAAATCTGCCTAGGAATAGTTCGTTATAGTACCAGAGTATAGGAGAATAAAATGTTCGATTATTAAAATTCTTCTAAGAAAGAATTTTTCTTCAGAAAATGTAACGAAGGATGCTTTGCGCATTCCGCACGTTACAATCTTCAGCTTTTCTTTTCCTTGATTATACTAATTAATCATGGCGCCCAAGCCTTGAACTCACTGCCCTATTTACTCTCTGTATCTTTGCTGTGTTAGCCAGGTTAAACCGTTGACGCTAACTACGTCGTTCGTAGGGTGGGCCACACTTGAATAACTAGGGCAAAATAAAAGCTTTCAAAATAACGCCACAATCCTCGCATATTTTCGAACAGAATAGGTATAATATTCCTAATTTTTGCTCGCCTTATAGCAGATATATCTTGAAGAAAATAATAGGACATCGCTTAGTCCTAGTCTACAGTTTACTTCCATATAAATAGCTTAAACATTTCCAGGGAATTGATTAAACAAATATGAAAAAATATAAGCACGGGTACAAGTGCGAACCTCCTTATTTTTAAATTCTTTTTTAAATTCGGTTGAAAATTGAAATTTGTCGGAACTAGTTGAAGTAAAATGTACAATTCTCTTAAGTCAGTATTGGCAATGGCATTCATTAAATACATAAAGGCAGAAAGTGCAACAATAACATATTTTTTATTCTATGTTAGTCCAGACTCAATTAGAAAGGTTCACAGCATCTTGAATACTTCATTAGAACTCGCATAAATTGTTAATGCCCTAGAGCGGGACAATAGACGGTCGTACAACTCGCTGGAGCTTTGTTTCGTGGAGGCTGTGCACTGTGCCTTGCATTATTAATCGTTATTAGGACAAAAGAAACACTTCTTGGATCTACACTAGTTATCTCCGAAATAAGTATTGTGAAAATAGCAAGCCGTGTAATAGCAGACATTAGAGATGTTTGAACATACTAACAAGATGCTGCAGCAAATACTTGTCTTTTTCTGGATTCCTCCTTATGCATTGCAATTTTTGGTATAATTGTCTCGTTTTACAAATTTACATATTTACTAAATAACAATAAAACACAAAGCCTGTGTAATTCGTACGGTTTAAAGAGGTTGTCTTTATGAAAGCTCACAAAGAATTTATGTAGTTATGTAACTTACATGTGATGATGAGTTTATCGCTGAGATAGCCGAAAATGTTTCAGATAAGGTAGATAAAATGTAGCAAGAATTGAAAACAAAAACTGCCGTATTGAACGGGAAAATTGTTACTTAAAAAACTAAATTGTGGAAATGGAACAATATTCTCAATATTAGAATCTTTGGAATAGCAGAAGAAAAAGGTAAAAATAAAAAGGAGAACTTCGTCGAAAAAAATAAAACATTTTTTAAAGACAAACTAAATGTTCAGGTGGAATTTTCGGACATTGAAACATATCATCATATAGGTGAGAGCAAAGATGGTAAAAAACAAATATTCATGAAGTTTAAAGATCATCTTTAGATGATCTTTAGAAAGTCGATATTATGAAACATGGGAAATCGCTAAAAGGTTCTATAATTGTTCTAGTCGACGATTTAATCAAAGAAAAACAATCGCTGTACAAAGAAGTATTACAAAAATTTGGCAAAATTAATGTCTGGACATCAAATTGTAAAGTAATGTTGAAAGTAAAAGATGGAGTAATTGTTATAAAAAATTAGTCTGATTTGGAAGAATACGAGTGATTTTAGTTTATAATTATCGGGTTAGTGATTTTATTAGAGATAATTACTAATATTTCTTTACACAATTATATTGTATTGTTCTTTTCTTATTACTATATTATGCATTCTTTGATAACTGGACTTAACTAACTCTTTTAAATAATTGGGGATAACTCAAAATACTATTTTAATTATTGGTATTGAGTGAACACATCAAACGATTTACTTTTATTCCTTTGCCCCGTATCTGTTTCTTATAAGTATAAAGAAAAATACATAAATGTATACAGGGTGATTCGTGAGGAGAGGGTCGTACTTTACCGAAAGATAGAAAACATTGAGGTGTTCTTAAGTCCCCAAACAGTAATGGCTAAAGCGGCCCCGTCAAAAATATTTTTAAGTTATTCCTAGAAAATAACAGTCTGTATACTGTTTATCAAATGTTTGACATTAAAATATTAATTTACACCTAGAAAGATACAACATCCCATACAAAAGTCTTTTGGCACCATTTCATTGTTTAAATAAATAAATTAAATTGTTGAGGGTTCAAGTTTTTTTTTATGAGAAATTGAGAGAAGAAAGTCACTCTAGGGATTAACTACACATTATTTTTTTTGCTCCCTATCTGCACTACCAAAAGGTAGTTCTTCAAATTCTGGTTTCAGCAATATTTAATTCATTGCAAGAGTAATTAATTGTTACAATCATCTAGTCTTGTCATTACATTTGTTTTAAAAGTTATGGCTACGTACTTTTTAATAATCAAGTAGGTACCTGTCAAAAATCAGTCATATTGTAATTAAGAAGTGTCACGTCACCACTGTTGCTTTTACTGGTTACAATATTGTCTTGTAATAATTCTAAATCATGCCGTTTACATACACGAGTAGAAAATAAGCAAATATGGTTTTTATCTATGGATGTTGCAATGGCAATGCAAAAGCTGATGAAAGGGAATACATACGCCGGTTTGGAAATCAACGTGTACCAGATTATAAAACATTTTATAGAGTGTTTAGACATCTTTCTGAAACTGGAACCGTTCCCTCAATCATGAAAATAGAATGTCCTGTTAGGCAAATCCGGCATGAAAAAGATTTGATTTTAAATGTGGTTGACCAGAACCCAAAAATCAGCATAAGAAGAATTGGTCAACAATTAAATATTCCTCAAACCAGAGTTTGGAGAACTATTAAAGGCTAAAGGCATCCTTATCATATCCAATTGGTCCAACGACTGGTGCCAGGTGATGATGTATTTCGGTTAACTTTTTGCCACTGGATTTTATCCCATAGACGAACTATGTTAAGAGTATTGTTTACGGATGAATCTCAGTTTACCCGTGATGGTATAAATAATACTCGAAATTTTCATATTTGGAGTCACGAGAATCCCCGTGCAATATTCCAAAGAATTCCCAATATAGATTTTCTGTAAATGTGTGGTGTGGGATGTTCAATAATAATCTCATAGGTACTCATATTTTTGAAGGTCGCTTAAATGGTGACAATTATTTGGATTTTTTGCAACATACCCTGCCAAATTTATTAAATAATGTAAACACAAGAGGAATGTAGTTTCAACATAATGGTGCTACGCCGCATTTTTCGGTACGAGTCAGAAACTATCTGAATGAACAATATCCAAATAGGTGGATTGGTCGGGGTGGTCCCGTTGCATGGCCTCCGAAATCACCAGATCTCACACCCCTTGACTATTTTTTGTGGTGCTATTTAAAAACTGAAGTATATAAAGAAGAAATAAATACCAGAGAGAAGCTGATTGCAAGAATAGAGCATTTTTGCAATGAAATTAAAAACAATTTAGAGATTGTTAAAAAAACCGTAAATGAAATGACAAATCAATCAAGAAAATGTATTGAGTTTGGAGGTGGTCACTTTGAAAATAGACTGTGATTCAAAATAATTTAATTGGATATAGTAAGCTTCACTGATTTCTTATGTTCTAGTTAAATTGTTAATTTTTATTATTTATTAATTTCACATTCATTACAACATATTTTTTTATTTCATCAGGTATATGTGATGAATTTTTATTCTCCCTATTTGCACTACCTTTTGCTAGTGCAGATAGGGAACAAAAAAAAATAATATGTAGTTAATACCTAGAGTGACTTTTTTCTCTCAATTTCTCAAAGAAAAAAAATTTGAACCCTCAACAATTTAATTTTTTTATTAAAACAATGAAATGGTGCCAAAATATTTTTCTATGGGATGTTGTATCTTTCTAGATGTAAATTAATATTTAATGTCAAATATTTTATAAACAGTATACAGAGTGTTATTTTCTAGGAATAACTAAAATATTTTTATTCTGGGTCCGGCCTTATATTTTATTAACATCCAAGGCATTAGATGGTGAATGACTACTGTAATCAAAATACATATTACAGATATATGGCGAAAAGAATATTTCGAAAACGGGGCCGCTTTAGCCATTACTGTTTGCGGACTTAAGAACACCTCAATGTTTTCTATCTTTCGGTAAAGTACGACCCTCTCCTCACGAATCACCCTGTATAAAAACTAAAATATGAACTGTACTTTTATGTATTGGTATCTTATCTGAAAATGTCTAGTAATATAATTAAAGTGGCACATTTAAATGCTAGATCTGTCATTTCAAAATTTAATGAATTTAAGCACTTTTTAACGATTAATAATATTTCAATAATAGTGTCCGAGACGTGGCTCACCTCCGGTATTACTGACAATATGATTTACATTGATGATTACTCTTTAGTAAGGTATGATCGCGGTAGTAGGGGAGGGGGGGTCTGCCTTTATATTCAAAATAACCTTAAATATACAATCGACTGTATGCAAAATATCAGCGAGAATTTAGAGCAGGGATCTATATGTATCGAAATTAATAAAAATACGCCGGGAATCGGAATTATCTACAGGCCGCCTAATTCACAGTTGCAATCATTTTTAGAAACCTTTGAGGAAACGTTAACCAGTGTTTATATGCAGTGTGACAATCTAATTTGCGTCGGAGATTTTATATCAATTTACTAGACATTCATAGTAATAACGCCGCGCAGTTTGATACTTTACTAAGTGGAATAGGCCCAAAGCAAATTGTTAATGAACCCATTCGCCTAACTCAAAATACTGCCTCTTTGATAGTCTTTATAATTCTTGATAATTATTTAAGTTATGGTAACTACAATGTTAAGGATATCTGAAATATATCGAATCATTCTGGAGTTATTTGTGACATAGAAGTAGACGTGAGTAAAATTGATCCAATTGTAAGAAGTTATAGAGATTTCAAAATATTTAATTTAGACAGTTACGAGAACGGCTTACGTGAAATTCCATGGCATCAAGTTTATGATCTGATAGAAGTGGATTATAAGGTAAGGTTTCTTAATGACAATTTAATTTTTTTAATGAATCTACATGCCCCAATTAGAACTTCAAGATTTACAAAACCTGCATCCTCGTGTATTACAGACAACATAAAATAATTAATGAGATGAATTTACGAGATAAGGCTATAAGTAAGTTAAAAAAACACACAAAATATAATCATCGGAATTATTATAAAGAACTTTTATACCACTTTTGCAATTAGAACCAAAAAAGACGCTACATGGAACACAAATTATTAAATTCAAATAATAAACAGTTGTGGAACATAGTTAAATAATTAGATATTAACAAAAATAAAAGAAGCCAAATAATTTCAAATTTTAACCTTAACGAAATCAAGGAATATTTTTCAAATGTATGTTCTACTAGAGAAGAACCTAACACAAATTTAATAGATTTTTATAATAATAACCTAAAATCAAATAATCTGAAACTGTTTAAACTAATCAAGGTCACCGAAGCTGAAGTCTTAAAATCATAAGAAGTATTAAATCTAAAGCCTATGGGATGGATGGTATAAATATAGTATTGATTGAACTTTCTTGTCCATTTCTATTGCTATATATAACGCACATAATACATTTTTGTTTTGAGTACTCGGTATTTCCCAAACAATGGAAAAAGGGTAGGGTTACACCTATTCCAAAAGTAGATTCCCCTAAGGAAATAAAAGACCCCTGCCCAATTACTGTTCTACCGGCATTATCTAAAGTAATAGAAAGGATAATTGAAAGGCAATTACCTAACCACTTAATAAAATATAACTGCTTATCACCTAATCAATCAGTTTTCGTCAAGGTCATAACTGTGGAACTACACTTCTTAATATAACTGATGATATTATTTAAGAACTGGAAAAAAAAATGTTGGAGCCTTAATACTACTTGATTATACTAAAGCTTTTGACATGATCAATCATGACATATTACTTGCAATACTCCACTTTATAGCTTTAAGTCAAAGCGCTATAATGTTATTCAAAAATTATTTAAAGGGTTGGACACCAAAAGTTATATTATCTGGGGAAACATCACAGGTTTAAGATGCTGTCAGAGGGATTGCTCAAGGGTCAATCTTGGGACCACTTTTATATACGATCTATACATGCAACTTCCCTTCTATTCTTAATACCTGTAATTATCATATGTATGCAGACGACACGCAACTATCACCAACTATCTAACTATCACTTTTTTTATCGTAACAGTATTGTAGCTGAATGTCATAATATTAATGACCATACAAAAGCTTTAGTAAATCTTTCCAAACAACACAATCTTAAAATCAATTCCACAAAATCTTCGGTTGTATTATTTGGTAACCTTTCGGAAAAAGACATGGTGATTGAACTATAAAGCGAAAAAAATAGGTACCTATGGTTAAAGACAATCAACTCAGATTTACGGATCATGTTTCTTATTTACTAAAAAAATCTTGTGGCAAACTAAGAGAAAATCAAAAAAATGTTATGCCATTCTCTTGTCCTTTCTCAGTGCAATTACTGTGACTTTATTTATGGGCCATGCCTTACATATAGAGATTCTAAGAGAATGAAAATCTTACAAAACTCATGCTTAAGGTTTATATATGGTATACGTAAATATAATAGAATGTCACATACTCTAACTGAAGCCCATTGGCTGGACATGGCTAGTCGTAGAAAATTGCATGTTTATATATTATATCATAAAAGTTTAACTCGTCATACTCCGGCATACCTTCATAAAAAATAAGATACAGAACAGATTTTCATAATATAAATATTAGACGTAAGGATGCATTAACTATTCCTCAGCATAAATCCTCGCTGTTCCAAAGATCCTTTGTATATAATATATCCGCACAGTTAAATGAGTTACCAAAAGAGCGTAAGTCTCTGTCAGTAAAAAGGTTTCGTACCTTTATTCTCAATCTGTTACATAAAAAATAAGAGCCGCACTAATAGTGTTTGTGTGTTCACATCTGTTCATTTTTGTTCTAGTAACATAATATAGCATTAAGTATCCCCAATTATGTCATAGCTGAAATTTTGTTAGAAGCATATATAGTTTAGTTACACACTACTTTTTCTCTCTACTTCAAATTTATTTTCGTAATGTAAGTACCTGACGCCAAAGTGGAAGAGCAGTTAATTTCAACTAAACTTGCGCCTTTTAAAGTTATATATTGCATAAAACAAATACATACATATACATATGTACATTACCTGGAAAAACATTGTACTATGCATTTATATTTTGTTTAATAAAATTGTTTATTATTATTATTATTATTATTGTATAAAACTAGCTTCTTCCCAAGAAGCCATAGATTGGCCTTTTAACTCTCCTGTGCCCCTCATAGGTGGGGTATGGGAAAGTGACGTTCGTTCATTCAAAACTCACTTAAAGCGAGTCATTGGGAAACCAATGTGAACATATGAAAAATTTTACACCATTCCTGTACAGACGATGGTTATCTTCAATTCGTGACCCTTGACTACGATTAGTTTGCATCAAAATGACTTGTCCGCTATGGCACTGTTATTGAACTCAGAAAACGCCTCCAAAGACACAGAAAAATAAAACTGAGAAAAATTCGTATGTCACAAACACTAAAATTTAACTTTTCCGAACCCGAAAGCAGTAATGACTCCTTCGGGAACCGTCTCTCATCAAAATTACCAAAAAAAATGTCTCCAAAACTGTACTAAAATTTGCCATTTGTACACAAATTCAGTCGTCAAGATGGGGCAACGACAAAAAATAATATAAGTGAAAGTTGCAGAAGCACATAAACAAGAATATTCCACAAATCCGTGCTTGGGGAAAACACCACAATGTCGATTCACTACACCGCACAAAGCCAAGCCAATTTTCAATTTTGAAAGCAACATTTTATAAGGCCAAAAAATCCTGTGAAACGGATATGTCGGTGATCGCCTTAGGGGTCGCTCGCATGTGGAACGGAGACATTTAACCTTTAATAAGTTCTACGCCCTAAGCATAGTTGAATAAGCTGGAAAGTCTCGTAGAACTTATATACGCTTCTTAAAGTAATCAAAGGTGTATCATATTAATGATTGATAAAATGGCCAATTAGATTTTAGCAAACCAAACCAAGTGTTCATTTACAGTCAGTTTCTATATTTTTCTGAATCTAACACAAATGTTGCAAACATATTTAACTGAGAGTTAGAATCTTTTTGCATCAGTCGTGCATC
>OY757314.1:55524943-55709443 GCA_963583905.1 Stenurella melanura | reverse complement strand
AAAGCCCGCCACATGAAATTTCCCAGGTCCGTATTTTTAAAATTTAAGCAACCCTCATAGCCGCACTTCTAAATATTTCAAGTTCTTGATGTGCGTATAGGGCGATCAACATAATATCTTAAAAATAGTTGCGCTAATAATCTTAATATCTGCAATTTCCTTAAATAAAAATAAGAATTGAAACATTGTTTATTAATTTATTTTAAATGTGTCCCGCCCCGAAAATAATTCAATAATTTACCAAAATTTTTGCATGCAAGTACTATTTTATATACAGAAGAAGTCAGTAAGTATAGAGAATATCACAATATGAAATAGATTGTACGGATATTCATAATTTTCCCTTTACTACAGTATACAGGTTTATGAAATTTACAATGTTTATTATTATTTTGAACGATCCACTAAAAAAATGTTAAATAAATATGTTAAAACATATTTACAATATTTAAGATCTACCGTTACCAGATTGTATCGATAAAATTAGAACATTGCACGTACATTCTTATTATATTGCAATATTTTCCTTTAAATCAAATCTCTTACAACGATTAAATCAGATTCAAATACCTTTCCAATACAAACACGAAAAATGATCTCTGAGATCTAGGGTCAATTAACATTTTCCCTTTGCAGTAAAGGATATCGCGTAATGTTAGCTTCTACCTCAAAAACGCATCTTCCCAGGCCAACACACGTGCCTCCTGTCTCACACCAGTCTACATTATATACCTTGAGAGCTTAGGAAGCTCTCTTTTGCGCCTTCAGCATTCAAGCTTCCCCTTTTAATTTAAATAATCCCTAAGAAGAAGGAAACGAAATTTTGTTTTAGTTTCAGTAGGCGTAGGTTAATTATTTTGGAACGTAGATATGTTAAATCGATCGAAATTAAATCAAATCAAATAATCACATGGCTTTACTTTTTCTATTGACGTTTGGAAATGTTCTATATATCAGTATTAATATGAGTTAGGAAAAGTCGAAGTTTTGCTAACTAGAGCGGAAGGTATGTATTCGCACTCGTTTCTGAGCCAACATTAATCCCTAGTAAGGAAATTAGATTTCTTGATCAAATTATTTTAAATTTATAATTATTGTCAAAAAATGTAGTAAGTATATAAATATATATAAACACATAATTCAAATAATATCCCGAGTTGGTCGTTTGTAATGAATAGTTCTTGTTTAGCTCAGCTACGATGTCATTGATAAAAATTATGAATAAGAGTTTCAATGTAGAGGATTGCAGAATCCAGAAGGATTGCATGAAAACAGATGATTTAAACGCAGGACGAGCTACTTGTTACTACATTTTGAAAAAATTGTAGTATAGGTTTTGCATTTTTCCGGTGGACCATCGAAACCCGAAAAAAACGTCGGATCGAAATGAAAGTCATATCTATCGGCTCGAGAGCGAATTTAGAAAATTCCGTTCGTCGGTCAGTCGGTCTGTCAGTCGGTCTGTCTGTCTGTCGGTCTGTCTGTCTGTCTGTCTGTCTGTCTGTCTGTCACGCCCAGCCCCTCTAATTCGTGTTCGGTTTTCGATGAGACTTGGGTGGTTAATAGGAGGTCTTTAGAGAACCTTAAAGCCGGAAACTGGGCTCCGTTCGGAAACCGAAAGTAGCCGATATAGACGTTTGGAGTTTTTCGGGAAAAATTGAATAACTCGGTAACGGGTAGTCGAATCGAGATATTTAAAAAAAGAAATAGTGCCGATGGAAAAGCTCTATAAATAAGTATACCAAAGACTATGTCGAGAAACAAATGAAAATTGAATCTGTTTGATAAAAACTGGTTTTCTCGAAATCGAGCTAGGAGGCACGATAACTGTCCAGAATATTGATCGATTTCGATGAGACTTGATGGGATCAAAGGTACACGGCCACAAATTAAGAATATTGCTGGCGGCCCGAATCCGTTGACCACAAGTATTTTTGCCAGGGCCGAGTATGACTTTTCAAAGAAATTAATAACTCCCGAACCAAAGGTCCGATTTTGATTTTCAAAAATGGAAATTGTAGGGCTCGATTAGGGCTATTAGGTGACGTTTGTGAGAAATTTCACAAAACAAAAGGGAATCTATACATTCAGGAAAACTTGATGTTTCTGATAAATTCTACAAATACCGAACGGTTTCCTAATAAAAATCGAAACTTAAGTATTCCGTCGATCAGTCTCTATAACCAGTATAATACACGGACCTTTTTGGATAAAAAATCTGATACAGAGTTTTTTCGAAAACTTGAAAATAAACGAGTTATTTACGAAGATGCATTCCATAGAAATATGTAAAAAAATATTACAAATTGATAAATTCTCCGTGCGATATAGGTGCAAAAAAATTATGTATTCTTCTTCCTTATTTTTATTTATTAAATAAAAACCGAAGCCCTTTCTGCGTTTTAAAATGTAGTTAGCCTTTACTTTAGTCAATGCAAAAAAAAAAAATTAAAATAAAACATGTCAAAATGTACTGAGTCATCTTATGACCCTCTGCTTAAAATGTACTGAATCATCCCAACAGGGATAAAAAGCATATGAAAATGTAGTTTTTTTAGCTTGTTAACTATATCTTTCCATGGGGTGATTTTGTAGCTTACTTTAGACCCCATTTTAATATTACTTTTACGCTCTTTGCTATTAATTTCTATACCAATGTATGTTAGGTGTATTGTTTTTCACGAATAACGTGAAAATACTTCCACATCCACGTAGTGGAGTGAAAGTCTGGTAATAAAATTGTAAAATAATATTCAAAAATTTTTTTGTCGAAATATGCTTAGAATGTCATAAAATATCGAGTTTTTAAATTTGGCAGAATAAAAAATTTCTGTCTGTAATTTAGTCTATAACTATTTTCGTGCAGGCGTTTTCTCAGGAACGGTTTAAGATATTGACTTGTTTGGTACACATAGGTGTGTATCATGGCGAGATCTGAAACTAGATTATATTTTGTGAAGGGTTGGGGATTAAATAGGGATAAATAAGGGAAAATAAGTAAAGCAAGCGGACGTTAGAATATAAATTTAATATGTGGTGTATTTACTGCTAGCCAAGGCCTCAGATTATTTTATACACTCCATTATTAAAGGGGTTGATTAAATTAAATTGAAATATTCATTTGAAATTTGGTACACATATGCATTATAATGACATTGAGGAAGTAGATTAACCAAGCTGGGAGTAATAAACTTGGGATTTGGTGTATATACTAGAACCCAAGGCATCAGATTTATTTATAACATTTCAACCCCCCACCAGTAGTCATACAGAGAAAAACGGTGTCTGCTATCCAATATTAGTTATTACAATACAAAAAGAAAATAACCATCGTTGGCAGCAACCTCTACAGTAATGAAACATATTCTTTATAGGATTTTGCAAACAGTGGAAAGAAAAGCTATCTATGAGAACTAAAGAAAAAACTATATATAAAAATATTAATGAAATCTTTGCATTCTTTCGATAACCTGACTTCTGGTTATGCTAAAAAGTGAAAATTCTTATTTGCCATTCTCATTTTAACACTAGCATCCAACCTAGTCCCCTACGGCTAAGCAGGCTAAACTAGTATCTACATGATCCCCTACGATATGTAAATTCAGTTAAAAATGAGAACAAAGGCCTGAAATTTCAAGCCTTTGTTCTCATCTTTAACTGAATTTACATGTCGTAGGGGATCATGTAGATACTGAAATTTCAGGCTTTTGTTCTCATTTTTAACTGAATTTACATATCGTAGGGTATCACGTAGATACTAGTTTAGCCTGCTTAGCCGTAGGGGACTACCCAACTAGCACCAAAGTGACAGTAACTGAGATAGGAACTTCGTATGAGTAACCATTACGTAATTGCGACTAAATTTACGACTTTGGTGTAAAAATAACTTCATTTGACAAGTCTACAGTCCCTGCCTCGTAGTTTCTACCACTAATGCTTACTTTATAGTTATGCAACTTCTACGTAGCTTTCGTGGTACATGGAAACGTGGTAGTTACCAGTGGGACGACTTTCGGGTTTTCAGAACTTGAAGGTGGTAAACTATAGTAGCAGCGACTAACTCGCATCACTGAAATGAGACTTCAAAGTTGCAATCACCTTCAAGTAGCTTTAATAGTTGCCGCGACGTTCTGGGAACCTTCACTATTTCTTTAAAGTAGTGGAGCTTGTAAGTAATATTCATAGGTGTTAATGACGTTACTGCTACCTACAGAACTGTGTACGGCTACTACAAAGTGCACATTACCTCTGAAATTTACCATGAAGTAAATTTTACCATCTAGTTCCCAATGTTGACCATAGATAAAGTTAATGCAACAAACCTAACCTGTATAATATGTTTGCCTAACCTAGACTAGAATTATATGCTGCTATATTCATGCTATGCAACATTTTATGTTCAAAATAAGGCAACAAAATTTAATATTTCAACACAGTTTTATTACACCTACCTTTTCTTCTATGTTATCTATCACTGTTATAGTATATTATACCAACAAGGTTTATGTTTATTAAGTCGTTGATATATGGCTGCATACAAGTAAATTGCGACAGTTGATAGCTTTTTCAATGTGAAGTTAGGTAAATGATAAACAGCAAAAGCTAGGAACGCGTTCAGTCTAGACATCAACGTACGGCTAACACGTTCCGAATCAATAGCAGGAGAAATGTAACCATGAAGTAGCAGTGGCAACTTTGAAGAGGTAATTTGTGGTAGTCACAACTTTGCTACGACTTTAAAGTAATGCTACAGTTCCATTCGCAGATTTGTGGTAAATATAACTTTAAAGTTACGTATTTGCAGTTTTCGTCACTATCGCCAAGTAGCAATTACTTTCAAGTAGTATTTCTTGGTCAAAACGACCTTAAAGTCATATTTTCTGAAATACGCCATGTTGATGGCCAAAATTATCGACGCCATTATTATAACACATGAACCATAATTTCACAATTGACTAATAAATTTAATTTATCGCAATTTCTTCACCAAATACAACAAATGACGACATAAAAAGTAGTGTTAAGTTTCGAAGAACAATAAAAAATAGGTTTCGGCATCTGGTGTGTCATATTCTCGCATGACATTACATATTTTAAAAACAATATTTTCATTAAAAAATGCATATTTTAAAGGCGCGTGATTAGATTCGGACGTTTCATCATTATGTTTGTCAGTAAAATTGCATTCGTTTTAATTGTGATCCTTAGACCAGTTTTACTGTCTAATATTACCTTCTGATATTCTGTTAAATTTCTGAGTTGGGGAAATGAACAAGAACAAGAATCATATGTAAGAATGAAACATAAATATAATAAAATCGGTTGCAAGATAAAGAAGGGGCAACATCGATTTGAAGGAGTAGGGAGTGGTAAAGTTTTCTGAAAGTTGCGGCGTCTACGCCGCCACGTCGCCGCTCCTGAGCAACAACGTCATTGGAACGTTGCCAGACAAGTTCCAGGAACGTGGCTGGAACGTTATCGCCACCAAAAAATATTCCCCATTTTGGTTATAAACACGTATTAGGAACGTTCCTATTACGTGCATGTGACTAGTACCAAAACACTTTAAAGTGCCCACAATAGTCATTGCTACGTTCCCACGACTAATTGTGCTAGTTGGGTAGGTTGGATGCTAGTGTTAAAATGAGAATGGCAAATAAGAATTTTCACTTTTTAGCATAACCAGAAGTCAGGTTATCGAAAGAATGCAAAGATTTCATTAATATTTTTATATATAGTTTTTCCTTTAGTTCTCATAGATAGCTTTTCTTTCCACTGTTTGCAAAATCCTATAAAGAATATGTTTCATTACTATAAGCAAACAAATAATAAATAATTCACTTTTAAACCTCTACAGTGTAAAATATGTTTTTCTTTACGAAGAATACTAGTAATACAGAATATAATCTAGAGTGAAATTGCACTGCAACTGGAGGTCTCAAATTGTACATGCCTACGGGCGGACGGAAGTCAAAAGCCTTAATTATACTCTTCGTAAATACAAAACGAAAAGTGTATTGCGTTCGATCGGCACATTTCTAAAACCGGCAATATCGCTCGTAGAGAAAAGATTTTCATATCACTATGTTGGTGATCGAATTCTGAACAGCTTTCAAAATGTCCGTATGTCTGGCCGTCCGTCACGTTTCTTGTAAGCACGATAACTTATGAACGAAAAGTCCGGTTGTATTGAAACTTGGACAGTAAGTTAATGTTAACTAGAGTAAAAACCCTATTGTCTTCGAATAAAATCGATCAATAATTAAAAAAGTTATTAATTTTTGAAATGAGAATTTTTTTTTTGTAATTAAACAAAAAATGTTTGAAACTGCTCATTTACAAAAAAACTGCGAAGAGTATCCTATAGAATGTGCAACAATTATATAACAAGTGTAGTAAATCGGCGAAGAGTATAATGGTTACCTTGTCCTTATATAATCTGAAATGAGAAAATCTGAGTTAATCTCAGAGAGTGACTTCTTCACGTGTACAACACGGCAAGCGAGGAATGAAAATATTAGTAGATAAAAAAATTTCTGTCAGAGGAATCACTACTTCCACATCCAGTCTCTTTAAACAAAAGTACCACTATATAGATCGTTTTCTGTATTCGCTTTGAATTTGAACTCTAGTGTGTGAAAATAATTGCTTAATAATATAATACTTGAAATCATCTGACCCAAAAATTCATAAAACGATGTGCCACTTCAATACCTTTTCGATTGACCGACGTTTAATGGGGGCGAGGGAAATTTTCTGGAGAATTCTTGTTGTCCTCATGCACACTAGATCACAATTTTATATTATTAACCCCTTTAATATCGGTGTGGGATTGGTGTGGGTAGCTAATGTCATAAGAAAATGTAAGATTTTGATTTCTATTATATACACCAAATCTTAAGTTTCTGGACTCTTGCTAACTTGCTTTACTTATTTACCTCTATTTACATACAACCCTTCAAACAAATAAAATATAATCTGGTTCCAGATCTCGTCATTACCCGTACGTGCATCAAGTTTTAGGTCAACATCTTAATTTTATATTGTTAACTCCTTTTATAATAATGGACACCTCTATGTTGGTGCTGGTGGCATATATGTCATAAAAAACTTGAGACCTTGTCCTCTAGCATATATACTAAATCCCAAGTTTCTGGACTCCTACTAGATTTACTTATTCCCCTTATTCACCATTATTTACCCATCAACCCTTCAACGGAATCAACTTAAGATCTAATCTAGTTCCAAATGTCGTTATAATACTTACGTGCACTAAATTTCGAGGGAATAACTCAATGTTATTTAGTTAACCCCTCTAATAATGGACTCTGGTTGGTGGTGAAAGTGACACAGGTTAAAAAAATTAATCCTTGGCTCCTAGTATATGCACTAAGTCCCAAGTGTCTGGACACCACCAGCTCGCTTATTATGCTTATTGTTATGCTTATTTTCCCATATTTACCCCTATTTACCCCCCAAACCTTCACCGGTGTAAACTTACAATATAGTCTGGATCCAGATCTCTTTATAATACATGCGTGTACCAAATTTCAAGTCAATATGTTAAATCGTCCCAGACATAACGTATGCTCAACAGAAAACTTACAGACAGGCAGACCGACCGACCGACAGAATTGCTTTTCGTTGAATTTTAAAATTTCAGTGTCTCATGACATTCTCAACATATTTTAATAAACAAATGTTTGAACTTTTTTAAACTTTTCACGATTTCTATAGTTCCACTTTACTACATCTATGAGAAGTAATTACGCTTTCATTTTTAATTCAGCTACACAGCTACAATATTTTCTTGTAGCCTTGTTTTTTAACCTGTATGTAGAACTGCTATAGAATATATCAATTTGTTTCGATCAATAGATTGAATTTATTTTTTCAGTGAGAACTAGAATGATATTTTTAGCCATTTTAACATTCCCAAATATAGTAGACTACATAAAAATGACTATATAGCAATTAAACATTCCAAATGACGGCAGTAAGAAATATATATTTTCTTCGCTCACTCGCTATATTATAAAACTAAAATGAGAAACTTACCAGTCTGTACAAATTAGTGTCTGTGCTTCGCTGGAGCATTTGTAATTACTTTCTAATTAACTTTCGTTACTTCAAAGAGCATTTACGTTCTGCCCATTCCTATCAAATCTTCAATGGAATTTAGAGTTCAAATGAACTAACTTTATTAAGTAAACAAATGTTCCATTTCAGTTTCATAGGAATTGTATTTTTAAGGTTACAAAATTACAAGTAAGGCCACGAAAATGTATACCTGGTTACTTTATTACAAGTATTGAAAAACTTGCATATTTATGCAAGTTAAGGTAAAGATAATTTAACAAAATATGAAGCAGATTCTGAGAAAACTAACACGTAAATTACTCATTTCCCTAGTCGGTCTCATAATTTCCTTATTTCTTCTCGTCATTCTACGGCTCCTTCAACATTTTTTTCGTATACTATATTCAATTGTCTCTATGCCTTTCATTACCATTCAGAAAATTTTCAAAATCGACGATGACTAAAGTGTGCCAGACCCTGATTATATTTTAATAGCAACTCCTACACAGTGTCTATTATTCTTCGGCACTATAAAAGAAAGTTCAGCTTTGGAGAAAGTTCGACAAATGTAACGCTGACAAGTGCGCCAACCAGGGCCCTATTCCGTCACAAAGTTTTTAATATCCCTAGTGAACGCATTATGCGACGTATGCTGGAGAACTTGGTAGGATAGTTATAGAGATGGTACTACCATTTCTATCTTCATTTCTAATGGTATCACCTTAGTTATGTGTTAAGGTGTAAAATTTGTAAAATTCAAAAAAAAACTAGCATTACAATTGTAGGTCGAGCAAATGAAAAATGCCCAGATAACAAAGGTAGGTGATTGTGCGGTAGTAAACAAGATGAGGAACCTCAAGATCGGCAACTTCTTGAACAAAGTTTGACGTGACATACTTATCTCCAGACGCATAAAGATCAGTCTCGCTAGCATCCTAGTTTATTCTACCTTTCTTTACGCCACTTGGACATAGACCATTAGGAAGGTAGTATTTACGATTTAGAGATGCGGAGCTGGAGATGTTCGCTTCGAATCTCTTAGTCAGCCCATCACATCAACAACCCGATTCTTCCAGTGGCGTAGCTGAAAATCTCGGGCCCCCCCCGCAAAATGTACGGTCGGGGCTCCCACAAAATAAAAAATTCACTTAAATTATACAGTTTTTCGGCAGCGGCGTACATTCTCTTTAGCAAAGTCTTCGATGATGTGATTAGTATCTAACTTCCTTGCTCTCACTTTCTCAATACTTAATACACATAATGCTGAAGTCTTTCTTGTGTCATTGAATTTCGTACAAACGTCTTAATAAGCTTTAATTTTGAAAATGACCTTTCAGCTGTAGCAGCAGTAACTGGTAGTGTTAAGAATAATTTTATGGCAATGAAAACATTTGGAACACTTAACAGTAAAGTTTTATGATTTTTATAGGGAATATAGCAAAATAAAAGACTGATGAGTCCGTAATTTCTATTATTTGTGTGCTCAAAACATTTCTTAGTAACAGAAGTTCGCGGGGAAAATCTGCCGATAAATCTTCAGAATAATATTCAGCAAGATTGCTATCTTCCAAATAAAGCTGATCGTCATTCAACTTTGATAATGTTTTGGGATTCAAACAGGAAAATCTCTTTACCACTTCGCTCATCCGAGAAAATCGGCCAACAATCTGTTGAATGACAATATCAGGGTTGGCATAAATTACCTCTACTTTAAAAGATGTTTCGGAATCTGTAAGTCGTTCATCTTCTGCTAATTCATCAAGAAACTTTTTAACACGCCTTTTTCTCTTTTTTTAATTCTTGTTCTATACCCCATTTATTTGACAAATCCGAGGCCTCTACTAAAATTAATTATGTATGAAATAACTTTTTTGTCAACCATTATTATATTAAAATATTTATATATAATATTGACTATTGAATATTGATGTTTAATATGAATGTAATTTTTAATTTCGATAATATTTTCGCGTCATAAATTTCAGACTCGGGGGCCCCCAAGAGCTGGGGGCCCCCCCGCACCGCGGGCCCTGCGGGTCCGTCCGCTACGCCACTGGATTCTCCAAGAAATATATCTTCCGACTGCTACTATCCGTCATGGTATTTTTCCGAATCCCATAACTTGTTGGTGACACTAAACGGATATAGGACAACACATGAGCAGTAGTTGATAGCTTAGAGTAGATCAGATGGCAAAAGGCGAGGAGGATGCCTTCCAAAACTTTGCGTTGATGTTATCAATGAGCTGATGGTATAACGCTTTGTTGAGTGACTACATCTAACAGACAACCGCAGCAGATATCATACAGCAAAGGGAGCCTAACTATAATATGGTGTTTATCTAATGAAATTCCTATATTGCTTATAAAAATCAATTAATCATAGAAACAGACTGTATTATGTTAGGTTATAAAATGGTTGTACCTCGTTCTCTGCAACCTAAAATTTTCGTTCATATCCATATAACTCACATGCACATGGTCAAAACAAAAAGTCTTGCACGCTCTTACGTTTGGTGGTCTAAAATAAATGAGGATATTGAAAAAATTATTAAATCTTGTAATAATTGTTTAGTAACGCACAATTCACCTCCTAGGGCAGAGTTAACACCATGACAATTTCCAGAAAAGCCTTGTCAATTAATTCATATAGATTATTTGAGACCCAAAAAAGTTAGGACAATCACTGCAAATGAGACAGTGGCACTTAGAGACTATAGGAAGATAAGTAACGTTTGTTGATTAAAAGGCATCATTAAAAAGAAAATTGGTCCTAAAACTTATTTACTATATATACGCCTAGACAAGACATGGCGTAGGTATGTAAACCAAATAACTGGTCTTGATTATTCTGTAAATAATTATGATGAGTTAGACAGTATTAATAAGGACTTAGACATAGAAGTAAGTAAGTGAAGATCCTAGTAACAATAATAAAACTGTTATAGATAGTAATGTAATAACAGTCAATAACAAAAATTCTGGTAAAGTCATAAAACTAATTTTAATAAGAACCGACAGGAATATTATACCTGTCAATTATAAAACATGACTATCTATTGTTTGTTCCTATGTAATAATTTCATAGTTTTTATTAAATTTAGAGGAGTAAAGTGTAGAGTATTAGGTTATAGATTAATAGTAATAATTAACACACACCTATACTGGATATCCCTTCCCGGAAGAGGAAGGCGCGCCATTGTTATTTGTTATTATATATTAGCATTCTCCGATGAAATCTCACATATTCGTGTTTGCATTTAGGATAATAACAATTGAATAAAACCTGTTAATCAGCAATACTGCGTTTAACTTATTCTTTACTGGTTTAATACATTACAGTAATGCGTGGATCATAATTTGTATTTCAAGTCGTCTTGAGTAAGAATAAGAGAAAAGACATTAGATTTTCATTTGGTTTATCACTGAATTAAAGCGTGATTATTATCTGTCGTCTATGTCACAATAATTTTTCGACACAGTGCCGCAGTGCTAACGCGTTTGGCTTATGATTATACGGACGAAATAGACTTTACATCCCCAAAACCATACCTCACCTTTTGCCTTGCCCCCCAACCCGTCGACACAAAGAATTCAGTGAAGTAAGTAGGCCATCTTTTCTAACAGCTGATGTATTGTTTATAGCAGGTTTTTATTCTGTATCTTCCATTTCTTTCCATGTCTCCCGTTTTCCAGATAATGCTTATTTCAATAGAGCTGGGACAAATAATTTTGTATAAATCTATTTAGCAAACAATGGATCTGTGGTAAAAGTACATAATATGTTATATACGTGGTTACATTAGTTTTTATTTTATATTTTCTATGTATTTACATAAAAGGTAAAAGGTAAAAATAAACATATTATATACGTAATAGGTTAGTTATTATTCTTTATTTCTATGATTCACCAATTCACTCCTCTGTATTTTTTAAATATTATAGTTGACTTTCAGATGATTACAGGTGATTTATTTATTTGCAATTTTTCATGATTTTGTTCAAATCAACTCTAGGAATTTTGAAATTGGTTGTGAAAACGTTTGACACATAGGTTACTCCTGATTATCATGATCCAAAGCCAGATATTTCAATTAGTTTTAGATGTACATTATAAATATAACAGTTGTAAAGTAAAAGTTTTCTGTCCTACTAACCCCATGTAAGCTTAATTGAAAAATGAGTGTAGTTTCGTACTAAGTAGTAAACATATTTTATGGCTGTAATAAAGACTCTTGTGTTTTAATAAGATTGGATTTTGAACGACTCAGTGTGGATATATTCTACATAAATAGGACTTTTCGAGTTACGAAATGGCAGTTGCTGTTTCTGTGAAACACAATGTTATTATTAGATTAAATACGATGTTATCTTATTTAAAAAAATTTAGTATACTTTAAATAGGTATATCTGAGAAACATTGATTGGTGTAATAACGACAAGAATTTAAAGAAAAAGGCAACTACAATAGACGAAAGATAAACTACGCTTTGTAATTATCGTTGATATTTGTTTAAGTAAGACATTTTATAACATCAATATATCATACATGTTAGAAAAATAGTCTGAGCATAAGAGAAATCATACTTTGTAGTCTCTTCACTAAATGACATGATTGCCGATCGTTTTAAAAGAAACAGCTTAATACGTATTTGTCATGTCCAGCGGCATAGTTTGCAGGTTCAGTTTGTAGGACTTCCACTAAGCGACGTGTGCACCTATCGTATTTTTGTAGACACTAAGTAGCAAGTCATTGGTAAAAAATATATCAGCTTGATATACATACTTGCAAAAATTATCAAAATGACTTCAAGTTACACGAATTATTTAGTGATGTCTCCACTGATAAGAAAAAGTTTCATGTCACTTTCGTTGTCTGCTATGCTTTAAGAAGGTTGTTGGTTAAACAATATCCTGTTTTTGCCGATAACCATATCAAATACGTTCAGCATGACTATCTATTGATCTCTGCAAAATGAAAATTGACCAATTAGGGAAAGTTAAAGGTGGGATATATGTACTTCCTGTCACAGAAGAGGGGAATCATATAGAAGCGAAAGCTTGCGGCGCACCTATCATGGCTGAGGTCCAGTTTTGTATGAACTCCAAGTGATGGACGTGTCCCTTATCTTATTGAGAGATGTAACTCACAGACATAATTCAACTGTATTCGGTGTTCAATATCCTATACTCTGAGAAAACAATCATCAATTGGCTTATGTTTTGGCAGATATATTAATTATAACATGACGAACTTGATTCCTCCGCGAGAATTAACTTTCGCTATTGTACAGTTCCCTTCTGTGCTTCTGTCGTCAATATTCTCTTTTCAGAGAAAAGGAGGCTGGGGCAGTATTTGACAGAGGTTAATAGTAGACTTGTTGCTGGAAACAAGAATTGATTCACAAACCTGCAAACAAACACTTTCTTGTTTTTCCTTGAACCCTTTTTGACGTGCTCAAAAATTTTGAGAAAACTTAACCTAAGAAGTCTAAAAAGACCATTTCTTCCTATATTCGTGGGCTAATAACTGGACAAGGATACGAGATTGAGTAAAACGGACCAGTCCTTTTATTCAGCTCTCCAAAATCTTCAAACGCCAATAGTAACAATAAAAAAGAACATGACTATAGATGACGCAACCATTATTTTATTTCTGAGCTTAGCAAGAAATACTAGAATTGTTGTGGAGTATATATATATATACAAGAAAATCGGACCCGTTTCGCTCCATCAGACCAGGATGTTGAGAAAACATAACCTCAAAATGGATAAAATCATATTGTCGAAATACTGTTTTACCCATTTTGCTACGGTAAAATGCTGCCTCAGAGCAAAACGAGTAACGGCGTTGTGTTCAGCGCATCAAAATCCTATGAAATTGGCTATTTAGGTCCGATTTACTTGTATACATACTCAAGGAAAAAATTCTAATATTTCTTACTAAACTCAAAAGAAAACAATGTTTGTGCTATCTATAGTTACGTTTTTCTAATGTTACTATTGGTTTTTGAAAATTTTGGAGAGCTAACTAAATAAGATGGTCTGATCCGATTTACTCAATGTCGCATCGCAAACCTTTTATTAGCGCATGAATACATAATAGGCAGAAATGGACTTTTAAATATTTCTAGGTTAGGATTTCTCAAAATTGTGACGTGATAACGCAAAACGGCCAACGGCATCGTATTCAGTACATCAAGAACCTTCGAAATCACTTATTTCGGTTAAGAAAAAACCTTGCGGGCCAGTAATTATTAGTGATTATTATTATTGATTGTAATTGTAATTGTAATTTATTGGTCATAAAAAATGCACCGTAGTGCTTTGACATGTCAAAAAAGCATAACGAACATATTACGAGTAAATAAAAAAACAAAATACAAAATACGAGTATATATAGTAACAATGGGACCAAGTCCCAAATATTGTCAAATGATTTAACAAATAATTGGGATAAATTGATAAACAATAAAATGAAAATTAATAACTAACATGTAAGTATATGAACATAATCATAATTAGCAAAATTGGGTCCTAACATAGTCAAACAATGACGTTACAAACAAAATAAAATAAATTGATTGAATTAATAGATAGGTTGTTAAGATAATAACTAATATATAACATAATCACAATTGGGAACATGTATATAATATGGACAACCAAGATCATATTCACAATACAAGTATATAAAAAACAATCTGCCTAAGCCCAAATATAAAAAATGTTTACAACACAGTTACACGAATTAAAATCCGATATATTGTATGTAGTAGGTATTAGTTAAAAGATGTCTTTTTAATTTAGTCTTAAATCGCGCAATTGGTAAATCTTTCATGCTATTTGGAAGAGAGTTGAACAAAGCAGTTCCAAATTCTTGTTTCTGCGTAGATGACAGTCTCTGATTCGGAATTTGTATGTCATCGCGGATATTTTCTGAAATGCTCTTTTATGTGAATTAAGTTACAGTAAATTATTTCCCATGGTAACGTGAATATTTTAAATTTAATAAACCATGATTTACAACTCTCAGATTGATTCACACCTGCTAAACTCCTTATAGTCCTTTTCTGTATAATCAAAATGTTATGAATCTGGTTAGATGTACTCCAGTTTATCAAACCACGTCATCGTATTAAGGAATAGTGCATGGTATGCAATAAGGGTGGCATCTATGTTGACCCTATTCTTTATTTGTCTAATGGCATACGCTGTTTTTGACAATGTTATAGTTAGATTATTAATGTGTGAATGCCAACTTAGCTTGCTGTCCAAGGTATTTGTTTTATCTACATTTAAGGATAAATTGTTTGCATTAAACCAGTCAGAGGTTTTATGTATTATGACACTTTCTGCCTCAGCAACAGCGCTGGCAGTATCTTCCACCCTTTTCGCAAAAGTAGTGTCATCTGCAAAAGGACCGTAGTCGATATAGCGTCGGGTAAATCATTTACATAAATTAAAAATAACAAAGGTTCCAGGACACTACCCTGCGGAACTCCGTGAAGAACTGCCAACGTGTTGCTATATTTACCTTTATCAAACACAGACTGATACCTGTTCGATAAATAGGATTTCACTAATTGAGACGCTACACCTCTGAAACCATAGAATTCTAGCTTATTCAGTAAGATATCTTTTTCATCGCAATCAAATGCCTTACTCAAATCGAGAAAAAGTACTAATGATGAGTTCCGATTTTTTTAAATCCTCACTAATATAGTTCACAAGGTCCAGTACAGCCTTTGATGTACTTCTGCCCTTCCTGAATCCAAACTGCCTGTCTGTAAAAATATTGTTGGATTCGAAGTACTTTACAATTCTTTGGGCCAGAATTTTTTCAAATATTTTAGATAGAATTGGAAGTAGTGCAACTGGCCTATAATTAGATACATCCTCACTATCTCCCGATTTAAGGGAATAATTCTTGAGCTTTTTAATTTATTTGGAAATATGCCTGTTTGAATTATAAGATTAATAATGTGAGTTAATGGTGCAGACACATACATTAAGTTTTCTTTATACATACTTATTGAGTGGTTATACGGGTCAGTTGCCTGAGAATTTTTTAAGGACATTAATACGTTTTGTACCTCTGTTTCCGAAACCGGATAAAGGAACATTGGAAAAGCGTTTGCCTTACAGTTGTTTTGTAGATGTTTATGTAAATAAAATAGTGTATCAAGTATTTTCCTCAAATACTACAATTGTGTTATTTGTGTGAGTTGAGAGTGCGACATTGTCATTATTTTGAAGTAACTGGTTCCACTACATAGAAATACATATTTTTCAAAACACAAAATTAGTCAAAGAAGTCAAGAACAAGAGCTAATTTTCAGTATCAAGGTATTAACTGTCAAGACTGCGAACCCTAAAACTTCCATAGTTTCATAGTTTTTTTGCTTTTTAAAATGTACTCTTCCCGTATTGAGGCATTGAAGTATAACCTATGAAGTGGAGGGTCTGACAAGAGCCCACTCACATGTCAACCATAACCTATGAAACTACATCCATATTTAAGAATATAAAACTATAATTCTATTTCTATGAAGTGTATGGACGCAATTAAAATGCATTCCAAATAATTATTGAAAAAGTGGCAAATCCTTTGATACTTTACAAAAAGCCCCTTACTTAATATGGATTTAAAGTAATTAAATGTAATCAAATAGGGAACGTTAAACGCTTCCCAAAATGCTAATTGGGGATGTAGTTTATTCCCACCGCCTTCTATCTCTCAGGCATTTAATTTCGCGTGATGTTAGACAGCGTACTGATACCTAATTAGGCCTGCAGTTCCGACAACGGCATACCCGATACACCGTTAACACGCAACCCTAGACAAACTTCTAGAGTAACTTCTTTGTCAGTCATGTCCGGCTCTTTCTCGGTACAAGACGATAAAATTTACTTGGGTTATTTAACCGTGTATCTTTCATGATTAAAGGATCTCCCCGAAAGTTGTTTACTTTCAATTTAATTAGTAATTAATTAGCAAGTAAAGTATGAGGTTTGAACATAAATAGCATTCTTTTATTTTACTCAACTTGAAAGTATTCCATGTTATGCATATTATACACTATGTACATAAAATATGGAGTAAATTCATTAATTCTGAATATGCAAGTATTATGGCAAAAATCTGGAACAGATTATTTATTTTTAATTCCCCAATTATTGCTTTAGGTTTTTTAGCTATGACGTCATCGCTGCTCCGGTTCTTTTTTAATTGATTTATTATTTTATTTAATTGCCTTATTTATCTTAACGCTCTGACAAAACATGTAATTTGTATGTTAGCAGAGAAATTTGAGACAATCTCGGGTATAAAAAAATATCGCTGTTAGGATTACCTCCACTTGAATCTTCACTGTTGTTTACGAACATTACATCTTCTTCTGCGTGGTAGTCATCGGACACCAAGATTGTTTCTTGACTTTGCACTTGTGTTTTATTAGAACATGTTTTCACAATCAACGTGTCATTAATAGTCCACTCCTGGGGTTTAATAAAAGTCAAATTTTTTATTTTGGGCTTTTCTGATAAGTTCAAAATTATCTCTTCACTAAGAACATTCTTACATCTTGACTTACTAGGAGAGTCTAGATAAGTAACATTTCCTTCAGTGTAAGAATTTATTTTTAGACAAAAGGATCTTAAGTACATATTAAATTTGTTAATAAATTTGTTAAAATGTCTTTCATCACACTTAGGTACTGTACTGATAAGTATGTTTGTGTGTGAACACTGTTTTATTTTAGCACATAAGGTTTTAAATCTGGGGTAACGTCGAGACCGAAAGTCATTGAGTCCACCAATTATAATTACATAATCAGATGTAGTGTAGTTTCTAGTAAGGTCGTCCATATTTTCCGTAATTTGAGCTAATTTTGCACCAGGTTTAACAATCGATTGGACGCTATATTTATTTAAATCAATTTTGACTCTCAATTTATTATTTACACCAAAATCTAATTCGTCAGCTAATATTAATATATTGCCTTTTTTAGCATTATCAATTTTTTTTTTTTTTTTTAGAGCAGAGTCATACATTTTTTCCTGATACCTGCAAGTGTTGATATGATCAACCAATTCTTCATTGGGAAGGTTAACGTGACTAGCAGTAGTTACTAAAGTTGGAATCTCCCTATTTGCTGTTTTGCAAATTGTTTGTGTACTACCATTTACAAAAGTTTTATTTGATACGCCACTGTCAGTTGATGTGGAAATAGATTTATTGGATTTTGAGATTGTTTGGGTGCTGATAGTTTTTATCACAGTTCTTTTAAGTTGAACGTTTTTTTGAATTTCTTTTAGCTGTTCTTGTAAATCACGAATTATTTTTTCTTGTTCCTGGATTAAACAATTCATCTCTTCTTCTGCTTTTGATGCTTCTTGAATAAATAATTTGTTTTCATTTTTCAGTTTTAAAATATATTGATTTTTAAGTTCACTATCACTTGATAGCTCGTTTACAGTTTTTTCTAGGATACTTATTTCCTCACTACAATCACTAAGATTACTCTTATTTTCGTCAGCACAACAAATTATTTTATTTTCTTTAATAAACTGAATTTTACTTTTGAATCGCGGTAAACAGCTTTTGTGAAATACACTAAAACACTTGGTACACACATAATGTATAAATTGTTTATTGATACAGCACTTATAGCTGATTGTACTGAAGCTCCGCGAATTCATTGCACCTCCGTATTTACTCACACGATGATTCAAAATATCAATTCAAATCTCCTGCAGTATGAGACATAAACATATAGTAATCAGTTTCAAATTTGTTAAGCTTTCAGATGGTCTACTTCATCTAGCAAGTATTGGCAAGAAGATTAAATCACTTCTACTATCGTCATGATGAAAAGTGCCAATTATCGTGGAAGTCAGGTGAGCTCCTTATCATTTCTGTTTGAATTTTTTTTGTTAATCTTTCCCATTTTCTGATATAAAGCAAAGCCATATAATATTAATTATCTCTCGAAAAAACTAAGTAGTAACATTTATTTTACGCAATCAAGCAAACTGTGTCTCAACTGACACACTAAGAACTGTTTACTTTGCACTCTGTCATTCAAATATTTCGAATGCTGTTCTCGCTTGGGGACATGCTGCGGATTGTCACAGAGTTTTCAACTTGCAAAGAAATGCAATAAGGATTCTGGATGCTCTCAAGTATAAAGATGACTGCAAGAACTCATTCATAAATCATGAAATTTTAATTTTTCCATCTATATATATTTTAGAAAATTTATTATACATTAAAAGAAACTCAGTCTTATATGATACATATGATTCTGTACATAATCATTGCATGAGAAATAAATCTAATATAATTGTTAAGCATTGCCATTTGAAGAGGTACCAAAATGGCCAAACTACTGGGCCATACATTTTTTTAATAAATTGTCACAAAAAATTATAAACTTGCCTTTACAGCGTTTTAAACAGAGGATCAAAAAATGTTTAATCTCCAAAGCCTTTTATAATTTCAATGAATTTCTAGACTGTGATATTTCTGACCTATCTTAGATTTTAATTACTAATACTTAAGTATTATTTGTAATATTTTCGTTTTAATTAATTTGTAAGTTTTTATTTTAAACTTCCACTTTAATGTTTGTGATATTCGTTATTATGTATTACAATGACGATTTCTATATGTGGCCTGTGTAAGTGCCAAAGGCATGAAAGCATAAATTACTTACTTACTTACCTCGTACATACGGTATCATTTTTACATCCATTAATTTAAAAATTGTTTATAGTTAATTTAGCACACTTGAAATCTCTTTACGGGAAATTCGAGTATCATTTAACCCTTTTGTTCCCGACGGCAGAACAGGATAATTCTGCGCACATTTAAATACTTTCATAGCACCAAATTGTCTCTTGGGGAAAATTTGGCAATTTGCTTATAAGAGTGATAATGTACTTCTGGAGCGTTAAGTTAGAAGTGGTTGCGATGGAATATCGATTAAGAATCATACGGCACGTTGAATAGATATTAAAGTATAATGTGCTCTTAAGTAAAACTAAGAGGTTTGTGGTGTTAAGCGCCAATTCAACTTCTAAAATTGTGATTCGCCGGCTTCAAATGATGACGCCATTTGTCGCCGTCAAGCTTGAAATGTAGCACACAAAAATGTGATCTCTCAGTTTCTTTTATAGGATTTATTCCTATACGTATGTACGTGCATATGGCTGAAATAATAAATACGAGTAAAAATATGTTCACGACGTCGTCGTAAGTATTACAATGTCACCAAATCAGAGTGACATTACATACGTCCATTCTGATTAATAATTTCAATATTTTCTGAGGTAAATAAAATACAACAAACACTTTTTATAAACAGGCTTTTACTACAACACACTAAAACGAAGAGAGTAAATATTACATGATTTAATTGGGGCAGGATAGTAGTCTAATAAGTGGATCCAGTCTAATCACAGAGAAGTAATTGTTCATAAAATTTTATTTGTTACTTGTATTTTATTATCTCCGTTTTAGTCAGGGTATGTCTCCAATAACTATTGAGGAGTTGTATAGTGAGGTGACTATGTTAGCTGCAGCATCAAGTCCTGGTAATCAGATAATTGATATTGAAGATATGACCTAAACAAACTAACACACTAACATTGCAAGTTAAATAAAAGCTTTTAAAACGTATATTTAAATACAGTAAATTGATTAACATGTCGTTTAAGTTATTAAGTTATTTGCCATTTTCTCAAAAACTGTCAGTTTTTATGAAAATTTCAGAGAATAAAGAAACAATGTTTTGAGCATGGTGAATAGATAAAATGTTCTATAAAATACAAGAAATTTGAACTGTGCAAGTCAGTGTAGCAATACAACTTTGATCACGTCCGGCATTTGGATGCAAGACTGAGTGTCCCATCTAACAATTCATCAGCATGATGGTAGGAGGAGTCAAAGAGTTAGTTTGGCCTAGTATGGCCTAGTTGCATAGTAAAATGTAGTTACTACTCCCCACTATCCACCTTGAATGTTGGTGTCTGCTAGAACTGAGTTGAGTTCAAACAACGAGAAGCAGCAATAGGCAGGTATCAGCGAGAGCCTGAAGATACAGCCCTTCTAGAAGTTTACTAATCACGAGAGAGAGAGAGCACCTGAAACTCCAACAATATTTGATATTACACCTGCGAAAGCCTTATCAGCTAATTGGGCCATTTATTGCATCCTAAGTTCTACGCTCTTTTATTTATCCAATTCTTTCCGCTGACACATCTTCTCCCCATCACCTCCTCCGTCCATTCCATCGCCGGTTTTCCTTCGTTACTTCTTTCTGAATGAGACCACTATCAAACTTGTTGAGACCACCTGTAAGAGTAAATACGCCTTAAATGTTTATATAAAGTAATCTGGTTTTCTCTACGTCTGCTATATTTATTTCTGTCGAATTCTTAACCTATACTTCAAGTAAGTTCCTCTTAATTTCAGCATAAGTTTTTAAGTTATAGTAGAAAATTTAGACTAGAAAATTTAGACTACAGTTCCTCCTTATGGGTGCAATTTGATATAAATATTAAATCGACAAATAATAATTTTATCTGATCCGCAAACAGTTGCTTTATGTCCACTTATTTATGACGCCCTGTATAACTTCTCATTTATATGAGACAACATGTACATCTCTATTTCACTAGTGTTTTTCAAAACTACCGAAAGTCATAAATCATCATTCCGTTATAAGAAATTGTAAAAAATTATGGTCTTAGAAATATTTATGGTAAGCAGCAACTTGACATTCAAGGCTGATTATGGAACTAAAAATAAGAATAAAAACGCTGTATAGAGGATTAAAGCGTGCATATTTAATATTGTTTTTATTCCTTTACGAGATTTATTGCTGGGAGCTTACAAACCTCAGTAAACTTACTATTCATATTTATAAGATTTTATAAGAGAAATGTCTCTGCGTACCTGCGGTGATGTTTGCATATGAAAACCATTATTTAAAGATATTAGTAAGACGTAGAACATTGGATGAATGTATACTTACACTTACGTTAGAATATTTGTGAAGAACGGTTTACGTTTCAGAATTTCTATTCACTTCTACGTATTTTCCTTTAATGCGATTGAAACCGATATACAGGGTGTTTGACGGATGGGTTTCCAAACGAAGAGGGTGGATAGGTGAGACCATTTTGAACACATTTAGCCCCAATGGCCTTTATACAAAGTCTCCCGGTTTTCGAGATATTAATTTTCTATTTTATTTTTAATAATTCTCAATTCGTGGATTGGCAAAATTGGCCCCATTTCATATCCTGCAAGGTTTCCTGACCTAACACCATTTGAGTTTTACTTTTGAGTATGTGCTAAAGTAGTTAAACGAAGACATTCAAAACCGGGAGAATTTAATTGTAAATATTAACGCCAAGTTCAACACAATGAAGAGATGCGGCTACGAGCAACTACAGTTGAAATGCGAAGATTATTAAAAGCGACGGAGCGCAACTCGAGCAAGACTTGATTGATTGATTGATTTGCCAGGGTAAGGTGGGCATTGCTGCCGATTCCGGGGCATGGAGATTTGTTCCACCACGCAGCCCGATCGCCCACCGAACGTGAATCTGCAGTCGCCCAGTCGTCTATTACATATTCATGCGGCTCCACCCAACCGACCAACGGACCATCCCACTGTGTGCCGGAGCAAACCCCCGATGATTTTATATACCGCCGGACCGGCTGCATACGCTGGATTGGACATTGGACATGCTTGTTGTCAGCAGCGAGAGCCGTATGACGCATGGGGTAGAAGTATAGGATGGAGCGTGTAGGTGTTTTAAAGATGTTTCTTCTAGTTTCTTCTTCATTGGATGGAAAGTGTAGGCGTTTGTGAGATACTTTTTTTAGGTTTTCGTGCTTCTTTTTACTTTCAGGATTTTGTGAGATGTTTCTTTTTAGTTTCTGTCTGTGATCATCTTCTCTCATATCCTACATCTGAGTTTTCTGTTTCTGAGTCTGGCAGTGTGTATATTGCCACGAGGACCGTTAAGTTTTCAAAATTACTTATTGGCATGTTCTCTGTAGGTAGGCTTAATTGATTCCTAAATCTAGTAAAATAATTTTCGTATCTTTCCCAAATTAATTTTATGTATTTTATTTAACTTATAGCATGTTACAATATTTAAAGGCAGCTTAGTGTCATATTTCAAACACATAATAATTAATAGAGTTCACTTAACTATAAATTATATTCTACCTATATGGAATATGCCGACTAAGCAAGTAGCATTTATATAAATACTCGAATCATTTAATGATGGTCAGTCCATTGGCGTCCAGGCACATCTCCTCTTCTAGGATGATTGGGTAAGAACACTTTTATTATATGTATTATTTTTGATCAATTTTATTATGTCTTATTTTTAATTATTTTATTTGCCAGTTCCATTTTATTTCTCTTTGATTTTTACCATGATTTAGTGTGTTAAATAAATATATGTAAAAGTTATAATAATTTATTTATTAAAAGAGCAACCTCTTCTCCCTAGGCTCCCCCAGGTCGTGGCACATGGTGGAGGCGTCTAGCTTCGTTCCTAGGGTTTTATTCTCCATAATAAAACCAATGTTTTTTTATGGTATTTCCATTGCCCGTGCCAACTGGCTGGAAATATGATGAAAAATATTTATTAAAAAATTGGTACTTTTATTTTAGCCCGTGTAAACTGGTTAGTAGGTGGTACTAATTTATCCTCCAATTGTGGTATTTCTATTGCCCGTGGGAACTGGCTAGAAATAAAACAATAGAACAAAAATAAAAAGTATTATTCATATTTCAGCCCGTGTAAACTGGTTGGTACAGGATAGTATTTTTTTGTTCCCTTGACTTAACCCTAATAGCACCCTTTTAATTTATTTTATTTTCTTTTTTTTGTACCTCATTTCACTCAGTAATTTGAAGTATACTTTTAAACGCCACGAATAAAGCCTGGGAGGAGAGATCATCAAAAGAGGAGTTGTGCCTGGACCTCCGTATACATGGACTCCCGTATACAAGGGCATGTATGTATAGAGTATATACAGGAGATTAAGTTTTAGCAATTTCCTGCAATGCAAAGCACAAGCAGTAAGTATTTTTAATAATATTAATATTTAGTACAGGTACATTGTCTTGTCCCTACGATTTTCATTATTGAGAAGTAACAGCAGGAGCTTTCTGGAAAGCTCTCCCAGCCACGGTGGGATAGGAAGCCAGCTACCATCCCATTGATTTATAAGTCGAGTTGGTTCAAGAAAGAAGAGGCCTGGTACTCCTCCAGGGGTAGTAGTCACACCAACCAACGGTGAAAAACAATACTCCTAATCATCATGATGTTTTGTTTAGTAGTATATGCACCCCATTGGTATTATTCATTGCATATTTTCTGGTTAAATATTTCCTTTATTGATGCCATGGCGTTAAAAAATCTAGAATAGAAAAAATATCTATAATGAAATAAACACACTTGTAGGAAACTCACAATGTATTAAATGGTACATTATATTCTTGACTTATTCTGTCGTTTAAATCATCGCCGTTATTTGGCCTGTTGACGTAGACTTCCGATATTAAGTTACTCCATAAAAACAGTCAAGCGGGTTCAAATCGGGTGAACAGGCAGGCCACTCAATTTCACCGCGTCTACCGATTCACCTATTGAAGAAAACTTGATTGAGATAGGCTCTTACTTCAAATGCAAAATGTGGTGTAGCTCCGTGCTGCTGATACCAAATGTTTCTATCGATTTCATTGAGTTGTCATCATTTGGGAAAAATATGCTTAACTTTGGAAGTAAGAAATTCTGCAAGAAACCCAAGTAACGCCCGCCAGTTATGTGCTATCAAAGAAATATGGTCCGATAATTTGAGAATTTATAATTCCAGCCCAAACGTTCAACCTTCATAGGATATTGAGTATTGGCCTCCATCATCCAATGTGGATTTTCTGTACTCCAGTATCTACAGTTCCGTTTGTTGACTGTTCCATTTAAGACAAATGTTGCGTTCACAGAAAAAAGAATGTTTTTTGTAAACAACGAATCATCTTGGCATTTGCCATGATTTCACTAAATTTAAATCGGTGATCAGGGTCATTGTCGTTAAGTTCTTGAACCAAATGAATTTTATATTTCACATTTTTTAGAAGACGAAATATGAACGTTTTACTAACATCATTATCGGCGGCAACTTGTCTTGTAGGTTTACGTGGATTATCTTGAATATCTAACAATATATCCAATTTCTTTTCATCGTCTAAAATCCGTTTCCTACCAGATTTAGGAATATCTGTGGCATTTCCAAATTCACGAAATTTGTTCTCTACTCTACTAACCGTAGCTGAGAAATGCGACGGTCAGGATACTTAGTATTGAAGATGTCGCGTACCTGCTTGTGCATTCTTGTTTTATCACCATATCCTAATATCAAAATTCCAATTCTTTGGGTAACCTTAAAATTCATTGTTAAAATAATGATCAACTTGACAATTAGCGATAAATAACTAGAATAATAAGATTGCACAGATGTAACAAATAAAGAAATTATATTTTTTACTGATATGTAAAAAGAAGCCCCTTTTATTTCTCTCTTTTTGTTGGGTATTTTGCCATTTGCGTATCAGAAAAAACGATACGGTGTAGCATTTGAAAAGGCTACATGATTAATTTCATTAGATTGGCGGTAGATTGACTCTAATTAGTTCACTTATTGGAGTAGAGAGGTATGCAACCACTCGTACTTTAAATGGCATAACAGATCGCATATCTACAGTCTTAACATTCAGAAAGTAAACATGTTTTCTTTAAGAACAAATTGAGTTAGTGGTGTTAATGCATATTCTTGTAGTTGAGATATTAGATAATTGTGAAATTCAGTCTTTTGATGATTGTCCCTTGTTGACGCATTTTCATTGGTTAGAGAAAGTTTCCTCTAGGTGCTCAAGTTGGCAACACTGAGGGCTCGGCAGATTTCCGGTCTGGTTAGCTCGCTTCTTCGATAGCCACGAAGCGAACGGCGGCGGTCCCGATTTGTGTTGAAGAATTTGGGTTTTACATCGCTTACACTGAAAAGGATTTGATTGATGTACCCAATAACTTTCGCCGCCTTGCTGTGAGCGTATTGTAAATTTCCAGGAAGGCTGTTGGTTGCCGTAATTTTGTCGCCACGTGTCTCGTGAGGTTATGTAATACTCTCTATATGTGGTAAGCCTTTTATTTTGAGTTTTGTCTTGGAAAAGTTCTTATTTATTGAAATTATTACAGATGGGCTTATGTTTGAAAGAAGCCATATGTTTGGGACTAGTCATTTGGAAATTAGTTATGTTTGGATATATTTGAGTTAGGTCAGAGACAATTTGTATGAGTCAGGCAATTTTTCAGTTTGTGTAAGGGAGCCCAGTACTTAGTAGAATAATAGGAGGAAGTCTGTTACTCAGATATTTGGTTTAATGTGGGTCCTGCTGGCATTTAGAGAAGTTTTGGCTTGGAGAGTTGTTCGCAGCAGTCAGGAGATGTGTGCAGAAATTTGGTGTAGCACGGAGTCGTAGTGGTAGCCAACATCGAGAACGTCCGTGAAGTAGTGACAGGTCACGCTGCAGTAGTCGAGGAGAATGTCAAGGCTATGACCAGATTTTTTTGTTCATTTTGGTTAAGTATTTAAAAGACATTATTACAGTTTCATTCAGTGATTTTTGTTCATATGTTAAAGTAAATTATACCACAATCTTGAAACTATAAATCAAGCTCTAAGCTTATGTATAGAATGATGATACATTTTAGAGTTTTACTGTTTTGAGATTTCACAGTAAAATGTAAGTTTTGATATTATCGATATATTTTGACAATTCCATCGCATGATTGCTAGTAACTTAACTTTGTTCCTGGCTGGTAAAATTGTTTAAATCACAGCATTTAGTATACAGCAGGTGGCGCCCTTTTGAATGTCCACATACTCCTTACTCACAGCCCTGTGCTCTCCAACAAAAAATTAGCTACCGTCCGCACAGGTGAAGCATTTTTTTAAATATTTAGTTATTAAAAATGTTACGACGCTTAAATTGAATGTTATGACATGACACAAAATTAATTAGAAACGTCAGATTTGACAGATATTTGATACATAAGCATAAATAGTTTAGGATACATTTCAAATACATTAAAAAAAACAATAAAGGTATTTACATAGAACTTCCCTCTTTATTTGTGCATGGCGGTCACTCTAAAAAATTAATAATTACGAAATAACATTGAGAACAATAATCGGAATATAGTTATCACTATTATTACAAAGAAAACCTGGTAAGTTTTGATCAAAAAAATATACAGAGTGCTCATCCAACAGCAAAAATTCAATACTAAATGACAGGTGCCAAATATGGAAGCCTTGCGCAAATACCTTTACAAATATCCACCACGGTTGAATTATTTCTTGGGATGGCCACCTAGTACATTTTCCAATAAAAGGTGCATATGCCAAATATTATTGCCATCTGTCACATTTCCAATTCCACATTCACGTAGTGGAGTGGAAGTATGATGGTGGTTAAAAAATTTCATTTTTTTTTAAATTTTTCAAAAATGTTGGTAAAAAAAGTTTTCAATTTTTTTTTCTTCTGAAATAGGCTTAGAATGCCATGAAACCTGAAAATTTTAAATTTGAGTAAAGAAAAACATTTGTTCCATCTATTTTAGTGGTAAAATTTTTCCCAAAAATGTTTTTTCTGAAATAAGTTTAAAATGTCATGAAACGTGAAAATTTTAAATTTGAGCAAAAAAAAATTTTTCCATCTATTCTATATTAGTGATACATAGATTCAAGAAATTTCATTAATTTTTCAAAAATATTTTTAAATTTGTTTTTGTTGAAATAGGTTTAGAATGCCATGGAAACGTGGAAATTTTAATTTAGAACAAAGAAAAAAAATATCCATTTATTTTGGTAAATTTTTTTCAAAAATGGTAAAAAGGTTTTCAATTTTTTTTTTAAATATGTTTAGAATGCTATGAAACGTGGAAATTTTAAATTTGATAAAAGAAATAAAAATTCCATCTACTAAAGTGGCAAAAATTTTTTCAAAAATGTTGGTAAAAAAAAAATTAAAACATTATTTTTTTGAAATAGATTTAGAATACTATGAAACGTGAAAAATTTAAATTTGAACAAAGAAAAAAAAACTTTTCATCTATTTTAGTGGCAAAAAATTTTTCAAAAATGTTGAAAAAAATTTTCAATTTTTTTTTTCTGAAATAGGTTTAGAGCGCCATGAAACGTGGAAATTTTAAATTTAAACAAAGAAAAAAAAATTTTCATCTATTTCAGTGACAAAAATTTTTTCAAAAATGTTGGTGAAACAAATTTTCTAATTTTTTTTTCTGAAATAGGTTTAGAGCATCATGAAACATGGAATTTTTAAATTTGAGTAAAAAACATTTTTTTCATTATTTATTCCCTTTAGACGGTCCACCCTGTATATTTTCCAGTGAAAGTTTGACCATTTCTTAGCTGACAGTAGGGTCACCTACCTACCAAATTTGACTGCTCTCCGTCAAGTAGTTTTTTTGGTTAATGCACCAACAGACAGACAGACAGACAGACAGAGAGACAGACGTACAGACTGACGGAATTGAAAAACCTTTATTTTCGTAATCTACGTGACCAGAAACATGAAAATCTGAAAATATATTTGAGGGTAATTTTTTCTTGAATACAATACTTTCCCTTCGGTATGCGAGGAAAGTAAAATTCAAATATAATTTTCTTGATGAACAATATACAAAATTCAAAAAATCATATATTACTAGATATAGAATTAAAAACCCTTTCAAGTGAGCATTCACACGTACCCTCGTTTCATCCATAAATTTTTTTTTTAGGGTAGCTGTCACTCCAAGGAGGTTGAAGGGGCAGGTATAAGTTTATGTTAAAAAAATATAATTTAAGAATTAAGAATTTACGTGTTTTAGGATTTTACTAATATAATTTTTTTTGTTTGTTAATTAATGGCATTAGGGCTACTGACCCACAGCCAGACACAATTTATGTTACTTATATTATTATACCTAATTCTAACCTATTCGACAAAATATTAATCCTTTCTATACACAATAGGATAAGGACAGGGACACACGCTTCTCGCCCAGGGGTCGATCAGGGCATTTTTCAACACACACAACTATTGACCACGGGTAACGTGGGTTACTAAAAACAATAGGATAGACATATAGGTGACAAGACTAAACTTACTCTAAATATTTATTTTTGCCTTATTTATAAATGAAATTATGCAATCAATTACATATTTTTTTATTTAAAGCCAGAAGATGTAGTAAATTAAATGGGGCTTCTACTTTGTGTTTGATCAAATCAGTGTATAATTCATTCGTCTCTTGAGCGTATTTATGACATTTGAAGAAAATATGATCTAGGTCCCCTATTTCACTACAATGCTGACAAATATTTGATGGTAATATTCCTATTTTATGCAGGTGATATGGATAACAGCCATGACCAAATTTAAGTGTGCTTATATGTGTTATGCTCCTTCTGGAATAATTAACGCTATTATACCAATGTTCTTTCGTGATTTCTTGCTGGATAAGTGTATACCGTTTAGGATTAGTAAAGCAGTATTCATTCCACTGTTGAGACCACTGTTTTTTTAAAAGACTTTTGCATTTTCCAATTCCAATCTTCTAGACAAGGTGCGTTGTATAAGGGAATTCCTGAAGATATACTTTCTTTGGCCAACTGATCTACTTTTTCGTTGTTCTCAAGGCCAATATGAGCTTTGTCCCAAACCAATTTAATGTTGTAATCTCTCTCAGGATTTGGCACTCTTGACGCCATTTCTCACTTAACCACATACATACAGAATTGTTACTTATCAAATGGATATCTAGGGGCAGTTTTTCTAGATATCAAAGGGGCATACGATACTGTTGACCTGTTTATACTTAAAAATAAGTTAGATGCATTTTCAATACCCTCGAAAATTTTGAATACCATAGTCAACCTCTTTTTTAATAGAAAAATTTATGTTCGACAACCCGATAATAATAAATATTTGTGACCCCGATACACATCCATAGGCCTCCTTTCAGAGAAATTTATCCTTAAGTCGCACATTAAAAAATCACCAATTATTGACAAAGTTAGCCAATTAAATAATCACGATCTTATCAACAAATACTGGTCAAAAAGGCATTCGCCACCTTTGTGCATAGGATTTCGAAATACGAGTAATATATCTCCACAATTAGACGAATTATACACACGATCGGATGATAAGGATTATTTAAGATATTTTAATAAACCAACGGTAATATCACCTAATTATTGTGAATTACCAGAAGTAAGCAAGATTATTTTAAACAGCATAAGATCTCAATGGCATAATTACTTACATATTTATACAGACGCGTCAAAAAATGAAAATGGGATGGGATGTGCAATTTTTGCACCTAGTACCAACCTGAAAGAAAAGTATACACTACATCAAGATACTTCGATATACTCTGCCGGATCTATGGGAATTTTGAAAGCTCTATAATATATTGAATATCATGATTGTAAAAAGGCTATAATTTTATCTGATTCGCTGTCTGTTCTAACATCCATTAAAAATGGTATAAGTAGATATGAACTCCCCTTTCTGTAACCCGTACATTAAAAAAAAAAAGAAATATATATAAATATAAATAAAAAACGAAATCTTAAAGGCAACTGATTTTTAGTATGTTAATACCTATTTTAATGTGCGCCAAGTTCTGGTAAATTTTAAGGTGTAACCTGAGAAGGATCAATTCAAGGAACTATGAAACCCCCTCAACTACATTCCGATTCGAGTGAATTTATGGTATAGACGGTACAATGTTCATTGGCAATTTTACTATAACTGAGAAACATATCATCTTATCGCTGAGGAAGCGTTAGTCAGTCAAGGGTAAATAATTCCTGCGGAGCAAGTAAATATAGCGAGTGTATTAGTGCTGGACTGTAGACCACAATCTAGTTTATATTCACAAGGATCGAGGGCCATACGTTAAACTCAAGCAAGCCTTGAATTAACACCGAAGAAGCGTGGTCTCTCGGTCGCTCACTCGCTCACTACAACTCACTGCAGGCAGATTTATAAGAGGGAAACGACGGCATTGTAGAACAGAATGTCAGCGAGTACGTGTTACGAATACTAGACCAACATCGGTAAATAAATTCTCATATTAGTTTCGAGAGGTTTTTTCAATAAACTGTGTAAATATTGAAGCATCAGTGGTTATTCGAGAGAAATGTTTATTTAGTCGCTTGAGTGTGTTGGTTTACTTAAACATAAAATGTACCGACAGAAATTTTATTATTACCGATTTATTTCTTGCATGTTTATTCAGTTTAATAGGTACAGAGTTTGACTTAGTACTGACCCTACTTTTGTGCAGTATTTGAATACTCAGAGAATTAGCTTTACATTTTAATGAATTCTCGATGAATTTCCAATTCAGTAAATAGATAAATAAATATTTAATTTTTCTTCTTTAACGTATGCCTTTACTACTACAGAATTTTTAATAAATTAAAATTTGCTAATAATAAAATCGTTTTCAATTCACGTGACAATAAAAACTTGATTTTTTTTTTTATTTACATTATTTATTTATCTATATGTTTGCAACTTCTTTGATTAAAAGTAAAGTAGCGACAATATTCATTATTACTTCCACATCCACGTAGCGGATTGGAAGTATAGTAACCGAAAAGAAGAATTCAATTTTTTTTTTTTTAAGTAGGTAGGTTTAGAATACGTCGAGATTTTAAATTTGAGCGAAAAAAAGTTCTGTCTCTTCGTTTGTCGGTCTGTCTATCGGTCTGTCTGTCGGTCTATCTGTAACTTTTTTTTCTCCGGAACGGTTTAAGATATTGATTTAAAATATTGTACACGTATACATTATAACGAGCCCTGGAACTGGATTGCTTTTTGGAGATATCCGGTGAAGGGTTGGGGGGTAAATAGGGGTAAATTGGGGGAAATATGTAAAACAAGCTGATAAGAGTACAGAAACTGGAAATTTGATGTATGTACTACAATCCAAGGCCTCAAAATTTTTCATAATATTTTTCATCCCCCCACCACCCCCACTCCATTGTTAAAGAGGTTGGTAAAATAAAATTGAGATATTCACTTGAAATTTGGCACACGTTTGTATTATAACGACATCTGAAACTAGATTATATTATAAGAGAATTCCGTTGAAGGGTTGGGGGTTAAATAGGGGTAGATAAGGGAAAATAGGTAAAGCAAGTTAGTACAAATACAGTAACTTGAAATTCGGTATATGTATTAGGAGCCAAAGCCTCAGATTTCTTTATAATATTTTTCAACCCCCCACCACCCCTCCCTCCTCCATTATTAAAGGGGTTGATAAAACAAAATTTAGATATTCGACTGAAATTTGGTACGCGTATGTATTACAACGACATCTGAAACTAGATTATATTTTGAGATGATTCCGTTGATGGGTTGGGGGTTATTTAGGGGTAAATAGGGGAGTATAAGTAAAGCAAGTTGGTAAGAGTACAATAACTTGAAATTCAGTGTATGTACTAGAACACAAAGCCTTAGATTTTTTCATAATATTTCTCAATCCCCCACCACTCCTACTCCATTATTAAAGGGGTCGATCAAATAAAATTGAGATATCCATTTGAAATTTGGTACATGTATGTATTATACCGACATCTGAAACTAGATTATATTGTGACATGATTCCGTTGAAGGGTTGGGGCTTATTTAGGAGTAAATTGGGGAATATAAGTAAAGCAAGTTGGTAAAAGTACAGAAACTTGAAATTCGATGTATGTACTAGAAGCCAAAGACTCAGATTTTTTTATAATATTTTTCAATCCCCCACCACTCCTACTCCATTATTGAAGGGGTTGATAAAATAAGATTGAGATGTTCATTTGAAATTTGGTGCACGTATGTAGGTACTATAACGACATCTGGAACTAGATTATATTTTGAGATGATTCCGTTGAAGGGTTAGGGTTTAAATCGGGGTAGATAGGAGAAAGTAAGTAAAGCAAGCTCGTAAAAGTACAGAAATTTGGGATTTTGTGTATATACTAGTTTATAAAATTTAATTTAGATTATCACTTGAAATTTGGTACACGTATGTCTAACGATATCTGAAACTAGATTATATTTTCACATGATCGCGTTGAAGGAGTGGGGGGGGGTAAGTAAAGGTAAATAGGAAAAAATAAGTAAAGCCAGCTGGTAAGAGTACAGAAACTTGAAATTCTGTGTACGTCACAGAAGCCCAGGCCTCATATTTTTTAATAATATTTTTCAATCCCCCACCACCCTTACTCCATTATTAAAGGGGTTGATAAAATAAAATTGAGATCTTCACTTTAAACTTGATAAACGTATGTATTATAACGACATCTGGAACTAGATTCTATTTTGAGACGATTACGTTGAAGGGTTGGGGGTTAAATAGGAGTAAATAGGGGAAAATAAGTAGATCAAGCTGGTAAGAGTACAGCAATTTGGGATTTAGTGTATATACTAGAAGCCAAGGCTTCAGATTTCTTTCTAATATTTTTCAAACACCTCCGCTCCATTATTAATGGGATTGATAACATAAAATTGAGATATTCACTTGAAAGTTAGTACACGTATGTATTGTAATGATATCTGATTCAGATAATTCCATTAAAGGGGTGGGAGGTGGTTGGTTGTGTATAGGGGAAACTAGAAACCTCATTATTGACGTATATAGTAGAAACCAACGCCTCAAACTTTTCTATGATATTTGCCTCAAATATTATTAAAATTCTATGACCGATAATTTACATATACTAGAGTACAAATCTGGTCAAGATGTTTCCTTTAAAGTGACTTGGATGGAAAATCTGGATCTGGAAGTAGTGATTGCTTAGGCAGCGGTTTTCTTTTAATATTAGAATTTAATACCTAACTGTAATAATATAATTTTTTATGTTTTTTTTACAGATAATATGATATATGGCTATGAAAACATTATCTTCGCCAGGAAGAAAATTTTTGACTTAGCAAGGTCTAACCTTCATCAATATAACGGTATTGTTACTAACATTATTCAAAAATAAACTAGTCGAACCAAAAAAGAAGGAAGATGTTTTTTTGAGGCTCATGGTAGCGTCACATCCTTCAATTTCGAGCCTACGTAAAGTACCTGCGAAAAAATGAAGTCCTTGTCATCCGAAGCGGTACAATTGTTAACTGAGCCAATACTTAAACAATTGAATTTAACAATGCAAAGTAGGGATGATAAAAGTTGTTCCTCATGAGTTGCAGTTTTAATAAAATTGTATGAAAACAATATTTGTTGTTATGTATTCACCTTTCCATTCTGTCCCACTGCGCCATCTTTTACAAAAAATCAATAATTTCTCTTTTTAACATAAATGTATATCAAAATAGAAATCGGCGATCTCGAAAACTCATATTCCTAGACTGACTTTCAGCTGAGAAAATTAATTACTTCCACATCCACGTAGTGGACTGGAAGAATAGTAATCGTAAAAAAAATCATTTATTTTATTGAAATAGGTCATAAAACGTCGAGATTTTAAATTCGAGCGAAAAAAATAAATTGTCTGTCTGTCTGTCGGTCGGTCAGTCGATCAGTTGGCCGGTCGGTCGGTCGGTCGGTCGGTTGGTCTGTAACCTTTTTTGTGTGCACGTTTTCTCAGGAAGGGTTTAAGATAATGACTTCAAATTTAGTACACATGTGTATCGCGACAAGATCTGGAAATAGATTATATTTTGCCATAATTCCGCTGAAGGGTTGGGGGTAAGTAAAAGGAAATAAGTAAGTAATATAAATAAAGCGAGGTGATAAGAATACAGGAACTTGGGATCTGGTGTATACAGGGTGTGCTCCGATTGAGTTCGCTATAGGTGAAATGGACAAAAAAATTTCGAATTTTTTTTTTCATGTTTGGGGGTTTACCCCTGCTTATCTAAAAAGTTATTTTGGGTGTACTTTTGTTTTTTTTTAATCACGTAGTTAAGCAAAAACGAATTTCTTGTTAGGCAAAGTACCTTTTCTGTAAGAGATACAGCAAAATCTCATTAAGGAAACTTATTCAGATTAAAAACTTATAGTCCTGTGCAAAATTTCAAAAATATACGCCTACTTTGATGATCTTGATGATTTTAATATAAGGTTAAATAGGGGTAAACAGGGGAAGATAAGTAAAGCAAGCTGGTAAAAGTACAGGAACTTGGAATTTGGTGTATATACTAGAAGCTAGGGCCAAAGTTTTTCTATAAGATTTTACACCCCCCGCACTACCACCACTCTGTTATTAAAGGGGTTTATAAAATAAAATTGAGATGTTCACTTGAAATATAGTACACGTATGTAATATAACGACATCTGGAAATAGATTATATTTCGAGATGATTTCGTTGAAGAGTTTGGGGTTCAATAGGGATAAATATAGGAACATAAGTGAAGCAAGGTGGTAAGAGTACAGGAACTTTGAATTTTGCATACATACTAAAAGTTAAGGCCTCAGATTTTTTTATAATATTTTTCAACCCCCTACCACCACAATTCCATTATTAAAAAGTTTGATAGAATAAAATTAAGATATTCATTTGAAATTTGGTTCACATACCGACATTTGGAACTTGATTTCATTTTGAGATGATTCCGTAGAAGGGTTAAGTAGTGGTAAATAGGAGAAAATAAGTAAAGCATGCTGGTAGAAGTACAGAAACTTGGGATTTGGTGTATATCCTAGAAGCCAAGTCCTCAGATTGTTTTATAACATTTTCAACCTCTCCACCATCGCCACTCCATTATTAAAGAGGTTAATATAATTTAATTGAGATATTCACTTTAAGTTTGGTCCACTTATGTATTGTAATTACATCTGATTGATGGGGAAAATAATAAAAAAGGAAAGTGAGCTAATAAGAGTCCAGAAACTTCATATTTAGCGCACATGCTAGAAGCCAACGCCTGAAATTTTTTTATGACAGCTGCCTCAAATATATTTAAATTTTATAGCCAATTATTATTTCCACATACTAGAGTGCAAAATAAATATAGTCAAGATGATTTCCTCTAAGGAGATTTGAATGGGAAACCTGAATATGGAAGTAGTGATTCCTTATGCAGCAGGTTTTTTTAATAAAAAGGTCGACCATATCGTATCCGCCATTTTGGTTTTCTTGTAATATCAAATTCGAAATCAGAGACCTCAGAAACACCTATTCACTAACTTTCAGCTGAGGAAACTAATTATTCAATCAATCAGTCGGCCATATTGGATCCGCCATTTTGTTTTGTGTCTTAATTCAAAATCGAAATCAGCGACTTCGGAAAGACATATACTAATTGTCAGTAATATTGAAATAGACCTAAGATTCTAAGGATTTTGGCCACGTTTCCGGGCGTTTTGCCCATTGTGCGTCACCAAAATGTATTAAATAGCTGCTATAAATATAGCACTTCACGTCCTCGCCATTGTCCCTATCTTTAGTTTTGCTATCTTTATCCTTGCTATTGTCTTCACGATTCTCTCCATTAATGCTGTTGCTCTCATTTTATATAAAAAAAAAATTATAAAAATTTATTTAAAATCATTTCCGAAGAAGTTGTTCACCCTTAGATTAAAGGAAGGCACACGTCGATAAGTCACAATTACTTGATCGCAACAATGCAGAATTTGCTGACAACAGGCATTTGGCCACACATTAGCGATATGGTGTAGCAACAACAGCAGTAGCATTTCAGCTTTGAAAGGTAGGAATTTGAAAATATCGAGATTATTATATTTCACGATTTTTTCCGAGATTACGTAATGGTCGTGCCACTTTAAACTTACGTCTATGATATAAATATCTTAACTTTACTATTGCATCGATATGGCTGTAAGAAGAAGGCATCTATATGGCTACCAGTTGCTTTAATATGATATTAGACATCATCATCTTCAATATGAAAAGTAAAACCAAATCAATCAAATCAAAACAAATTTAATAATAATTATCTTAAGAAAATGTTATCTTAACCGCTTCCCAAGTCGGGGTAACTCCTTGAAAATACAGAATAATTTTGTATTAGGAAAAGAGAAACGAGGCCCTACGGTTTATAGTGGAGTCCGAACCACTTCTTGAGGATAATTTTATAATTAAAATGATCTCGTGTTCAGGGAGTGAACGTGCGTCGCTAAGTATGTCAGTATGCGATCTAGATGCGTTAAATCACTGAGCTACCTTCCCGACAAATTAGGCACATTTAAAATAATTTCTACACTCAGCCCGGAGCCGACGAGATATCCAAGGCATATTGGTGCCGCGGCAATTGAAGGGCTGGACGGGGAGGGGCTGGGGTTGTTCCCCCAGCAAATAAAGCGCCATTTACCCGCAGAACCGAAGCACCACCTGGCCTATCTTTGGAAATATTACATAATTTTAATTACTTCCACATCCATGTAGAGGAATGGAAGTATAGCTATCATAAAAAAAATTCTAAATTTTTTTTTTGTTGAAATAGACTTAGAATGTCAGAAAACGTCGAGATTTTAAAAAAGAATTTTTCTGTCTGTCAGTCGGGGCTGTTAGTCTGTCTGTCGGTCTAACTTTTTTGCGCGCACGTTTTCTCAGCAACCGTTTAAGATATTTACTTGAAATTCGGTACACGTATTTATCATGGTAAGATCTGGAACTAGATTATATTTTACGCTAATTCCGGTGAAGGGTTGGAGGTTAAATAGGGGTATATAAGAGAAAATAAGCTGATAAGATACAACAGTAACTTGGAATTTGATGTATATAATTGAAGCCAATGTCTCAGACTTTTTATAATATTTTCAACAGCTGCCCCCACCGCCCCCCCCCCCCCTTCATTATTAAAGGGTTTAATAAAGTATAATGGAGATATTCACTTGAAATTTGGTACACGTATGCATTATAACGACATCTGGAACTAGATTATATTTTGAGGTGATTGAAGGGTTGGGGGTTAAATAACGTTAAATAGGGGGAAATAAATCAAGCAAGCTGGTAATGGCACATGAACTTGGAATTTGGTGTATATGCTAGAAGCTATGGCCTCAGATTTTTTACAAAATTTTTCAACCCCCCCACCACCCCTACGCAATTATTAAACCGGTTGATAAAATAAAATTGAGATATTCACTGGAAATTTGGTACACGTGTATATTATAATGACATTTGGAACTAGATTATATTTTGAGATGATTCCGTTGAAGGGTTGGGGATTAAATAGTGGTAAATAGGGGAAAGTAAGTAAAGTAAGCTAGTAAGAGTATAGAAATTTGGGGTTTGGTGAATATACTAGAAGCGAAATTCTCAGGTTTCCTTATAATATTTTCCATTCCCCCACTACCCCCACTCCCTTAATAAAAGGGTTGATAAAATAAAATTGAGATTTTCACTTGAAATTTGGTAAATGTATATATTATAACGACATCTGAAACTGGATTATAGGGGGGGATAAGTCTGGTAAATAGAGAAAAGTAAAAGCAAGCTGGTAAGAGTACAGAAACTTGGGATTTGGTGTATATACTAGAAACTAAGACCCCAGATTTCTTTCTGATATTTTTCAATTCCCCACCCCCACCACCTCCACTCCATTATTAAAAGAGCTGATAACATAAAATTAAGATATTCACTTGAAGTTAGTACACGTATATATTGTATGTAATAATATCTGTTTGGGATGATTCCGTTGAAGTAGTGGGAGGTGGGAGGTTATGAATAGGGAAAAATAAGTAGGCCAAGCTAATAAGAGTCATTTTTAACGTATATGGTAGAAATCAACGCCCCGAATTTTTCTATGATATCTGCACCAAATATTATTAAAATTCTATGACCAGTAATTTCCACTTACCAGAGTGCAAATGTTTATGTTTCCATTAAGGTGACGGATGAAAAATCTGGATGTGAAAGTAGGCAGCGGTCTTTTCGTTTGAAAATCACTTAAGTAAAAATGCTGTTGGCTCCTCGACTATTGCGAAATTAAATTTAGGAAGATGTAAATACTGCTGCAATCACTTAACTACCAGTTGGTTGTAAATGTCGGTAATCTCTGTGCTAATAACTAACATCACTCTAGCACTGCAAATTACGGAAAAAATATAGATAATACTACACATTTCCGTTTACTCTCCACTTTCTAGAATAAGCAGTTGCACGTCGTTTACAGCAGCAATAGAGGCGCCATCTGAAAATGGGTTTTCCATTTATTATTGCCTTAAGAGGACATCACGAATACATTAGAGGGACACAATATGTTACTTCCAGGTGGCAACCATCTATCGAGTATATCTTATTCTGTACCACTGATATTTCAGAGAAACTATCGCAAATGTAAAGCAAATCGGTGAAACAAACGGCAAATGAGGAAAGCAGAAAATAATATATTTATATATGTAGACAAAATTAATAACAATATTAGCTTAAATGTAATAAAAATTGTTTGATTCTATAATTGCTAGTAATAACATCAATAAGTAAACATTGGGATTGTTTATGCATCCTAAATTTCCTAATTTTACCTCAGTAGGTTTAAAATAATATCGGTTTGTTTATAAATATTGAAAAGTTATTTTAAAAGAACTCATTTTGGATTTGGAGTCTTCTTAAATTTGCTCATCATATACATCGTGAGTGAAATGCCACGAGAAAGAAAATGATCATACGATTAATTAGTTTCCACATCTATTTATAAAATGATATGAAGAAACATCTTTGTATTCGACATAAAATGAGACGAAACTTTTTTTTTTATTTTCACAACTTTTCATTCCGTAATTATAAAATAAAAATAATCTAAGACAACAGAAAAACTCTAGTAAACATTATACTCTTCGCCAACTTACTGCACTTTTTATATGATTGTTGCACATTCTATAGGATACTCTTCGCAGTGTTTTATTTTGTAAATAATAGTTTTAGACATTTCTTGTTTAATTGCAGAACATTAAAAAAATGTGTTTTTTTCATTTAAAATATTAATAACTTTTTTACTTATTGATCGACTTGTTTCAAAAACAGGGTTCTTCCTCTAGCTAACAATACCTTACTGTCCAAGTTTCAATACAATCGGGCTTTTCGTTCTTTAGTTATCGTGCTTACAAGAAATGTGACGTACGAACAGACGGACAGACGGGCGGACGGACATTTCGAAAGTTGTTCAGAATTCGATTACCAACACAGTGACAAGGACATTTTTTCGCTACCAGCAATATTACCGGTTTTGGAAATGTACCAATCGAATACGATATACTCTTCGTTTTTTATTTGCGAAGAGTATAATGAAGTAAATTAATTGCAAATTATAGGTTAAACTGTAAACTTTTCGATTATATTAATTATTTTATAGAAGATTTCATATTGTGAGAAAATGTTTCGACACACGTGATTTAAAGAAACGGGGTCCTTTTCACTGGTAGCCTTATGGAGAAATGGAGATAAATGAATTAAATCTCAATATATAATAACTGCCATTACCAAATTTTTTCATCATGCAGAAACTGGTTTTAAATAAGAGCAAAAATGTTGAAGCGATTATCCCTCGTCTGCGTGCAATCTTATTACCTGTGACAGTATGAACGACTCGTGTTTGTTATTGTAGTATTATTTTAGCAAGGAAGTCACATAGTTTCTGAATTGTATTATTGATCTTTACAAATGTAGTACTATACAACTAATTAATTAAAATATCTTTTGCGTTAAGTTAATGAAAACCAAATATTAGACGTATAGTAAGAAACTCCATTGTCAGGCTAAACAAATATTAGTTTAGGAAAAATATCGTTTGGTCCATATTTCTTTAATTTTGTGATGATTCTCAGATAGAAACTGGTAATTGGATACCTTTTTTATTTCATTTCAGACCCTAAATACTAATTAAAAACACAAAAATAATTTGGTTAGATAATTATATTAGGTTTTCATGAATTTTTATTTTCGAAATGTGTACGTATAGTTGAAATAAAAAACCGCTGCCTAAGGAATCATCACTTGATTTATTTACCACTATTTACCTCTACTTACCTCCACCCCTTCAACGGAATACTCTTAAAATATAACACAGTACCAGATGTCGTTATAATACATACTTGTACCAAATTTCAAGTGAATATCTCAATTTAATTTTATCAGCCCGCTTAACAATGTAAGTGGGTGGTAAAGGGGTTAAAAAAATGTTATAAAAGAATCTGAGATCTTCGCTTCTAGTATATACAACAAATCCTAAGCTTCTGTACTTTTACCAGCTTTCTTTACTTATGTTCTCATATTTACCCTTATTTAACTTCCAGCCGTTCAACGGAATCGTCTGAAAATATATTCTAATTACTGATGTCGTTATGATACATACATGCACCAAATTTCAAGTAAAAATCTCAATTTTATTATATAAATCATTTTAATAATGTAGTTTGGGGGGGGGGGACTTGAAAAGTAATAAATTAAAAAGTAATTTTCTAGATTTACCCCTATTTAACCCCCAACCCTTCAACGGAATCATCTTAAAATATAATCTAATTCCAGATGTTGTTATGGTTTATAAGTTTACCAAATTTCAAGCGAATATTTCAATTTTATTTATCAGCCCCTTTAATAATAGAGTGTGGGTGGGGAGGATATGGAAAATATTATAAAAATCTGAGCCATGGCTTCTACATCTACATACACCAAATCCCAAGTTTCTATATACTTATCAGCTTGCTTTACTTATGTTTCCCTATTTACCAATCTTTAACCCCCAACTGTTCAACGGAATCAGCTCAATATGTAATCTAATTACAGATGTCGTTATAATACAATGTGTACCATCCTTCAAGTAATAATCTCAATTTTATTTTGTCAATCATAATGGAGTTGAGGTGGTGCAGAGAGTTGAAAAGTATTATAAAAGATTTGAGGCCTTGGCTTCTAGTATAGACACCAAATCACAGGTATCTGTATTATTATCTGCCTGTTTTACTTATTTTCCCCTATTTAACTCTATTTAACGCATAATTCTCCAACGGAATCATCTCAAAATATAATCTAATTACAGATGTTGTAATACGTAGACAGCCACCTCCTCGTGGTGAGTTCTGGGATGGTCCAGCATTCATGATATATCTTTCCACAATCTCCCAAAGTCATTGGAACAAAAGATTAGATAATGAATACTGGATCATGCAAGGAGCTGTATTGAAAATGTAGGACTAGCAAAATAAAATTGGTATTTCTCAAAGGGGCTCGGCTAAATATTGAGCTATATCAACCAGATTTTTTACACATATTTAGGAACTGCATACGTAAATATTACACACTATTGCTAATTTGAAAATGGCGCGAAAAAAAAAATTTTTTTTAAGCCCCAGGGGGCCGGCTAGATATTTTCAAAAAAAAAGAAAAAAAAATGTGTGTACCACTAATGACCTACTACAGCATATCCAACCTATCTCCACTTAAATTTCGAAAAAACATTTTTTAGGGCTCTTTTCGGCCCGGCCTAACGTAGGTACATGAACCAAATGTCAAATAGAAATCTTTTTATTTTATTTTATCAGCCGTTTTAGTAATGGAGTGGGGGTGGTAGGGGGAGTTGAGACATATTATAAAAACATCTGAGACCATGGTTTCTAGTATATATACCAAATTCCAAGTTTCTGACACTCTTACCACCTGGCTTCATTTATTTTCCCCTATTTACCCCCAATTAACCCCTAATCCAATGAAATCATCTTATAATATATACGTGTAAATTTCAAGTGAATATCTCAATTTTATTTTATCAACTCATTTAATAATGGTGGTGGGGAGATGGAAAATACTGTAAAAAATCTGAGACCTTGGGTTCTAGGATATGCACCAAATTCCGAGTTTTATACTGTCAGGTTTCTCGTGACTTTGTCAGCGTATAAGGCAGTGGCTACTCCAGCTCTACTGACGAATTCACGGAGTAGCCACGGAACGAAACGCTAATATTTTTTAACTCCATATTGGTGACCCCACTCCGACGTGATCTGAACATGCAATGTGATTTACGACGTACTATACACCTACTCCACACCCTGCGGAGATACGCGCACAAGCATGTCCGAGTTTATGAGCTATTTCCTTCTCGAGCATTGCATTAGCCCCTCTCCTAGGATTGTGCTGATGTGGGTAGAATGCGTCAAGTAAAGAGTGGGGTACTCGCTTCGTTCCTGTCCAGTTTATCCATCGTTCTTCTTCTACCATCAGGTTTCTCGTGACTTCGTCACTGGCGGGGGAATAATGTGACGTGTGATGTTTCCCTTACATCTCACCGCCACATCATTTGGCCCACTAAGTATATATACGAGAGGCCACGTTGAGTTCGTTGGAGAAGCGTATAAGGCAGTGGCTACTCCCGAGTTCACCGTTGGCCCCGGATCTCGATCCGGAGAGGCAATTCTTGTAATGAAAAAAGTAATAAAGTTATGATGATAATGAAGTAGCCACGAAACGCTAATATTTTCAAGCTCCACAGTGCGCCCAATATTAGTTACAGACCGACTTACAGACAGACCGACATGCGACAGACAGATTTTTTTTTCTCAAATTTAAAATCTCAACATTTTATTATATTCTAAGCCTATTCAAGAAAAATAATGTTTGAAGATGCTTTTACTATTACCATACTTCTAGTCAATTATTTGGATGTGGAAGCAATTATTATTTCTTTCAGAAAATTTTGTTATACAATATTTACAAATATTGATTCTCTACGTATTGAAAGTAAGTTTTCAGAAATATGTGAACTTAGTATGTGGTACTCCAACATTTATATGGCCTGGTATTCAACCTTGACAATTCTAAATAACTCCGTTAAACTTAAAACCAATTGAGTATTGAAAAATAAACAACTCTAGGCGATGTAATTTTATATTAGAATCGGTTTCACTTCTTTCTAAGGACATTTCATAGTAGAACAGAGAGCAATTACCATTGATGCCCACAAGAATACATTGAAATCTACTTATATAGGAACGTGTTAAGCTCTAAGCCTCGTGGGGCTGTAATGTTATAACTTCCTTGTGAGTCTTGTAGGTATTAGTATTGGAAACCATATAGAGGCCAATATTGTAGCCACGTGGGGTAACCACACTATAAAATATCTACCCTCAAGAGACACCTAGGTAGACGTGATGGCTTGTTTGCTTTCTTGAGTTACAAAGTTGGTGTTTACATGGAACAGATTTAGTTATTTATGATGTATGTATATGTTATAACGAAGCAAAGTTCATGGGAATTTACCTGGCTTGTGATTTTCAATATTCAAATGACATGTTCACGAGCATTACTACAACTTATCTGTTATAAATATTATGATAAAACAAGCTAACCATTGCAAATTCTGTAGGATACTCTTCGCGTTTTTTTTTTTTTTGTAAATGATAGTTTTAGACATTTTTTGTTTAACTACAAAAAACAAAAAAATGTTTTTTTTTATTTAAATAAATAGAAACTTTTTTGTTTATTGGTAGATTTTGTTTAGAGCCAGCAAGGTTCCTCATCTATCTAACACTAACTCACATTTATGTAGTTAAAAAAATGGTACACATTGGTAACCAAGGAATAAGGTGATAAGAAATAAAATTAAAAAAATATTTATTATACTAGGAAACTTGGAGAATGGTCCTTGTAACTGTAGTGAACAAACCTGAAACACACACACACACAACACTAACTCACTATTTCAGTACAACCGGGAGTTGGGGAACACGCCTAAAAATGTCAAAAACGACACTTTTAGAGGGTTCTTCGCGATAATTTCGATTAAAATTAATAAGGATCCAATGAAATCCTCTTTTCTTAATATTAATTTATAATGATGGTTGATTTATACCAAATATAGCCAAATTATATGATTAGGGATAATCAGAGAGGGTCAAAACCACCCCTATATTAACTTAAAATTAAAAAAACGATAAAAAATATAGTTTTACTTTTTTCTTCAAATTTCCTTATATTACCCTTATAGTTCATAGGATCTTTTTTATTTCTATTGAAATTACCGCAAGAATCCCTCTAAAAGTAGTTTCTTTGGCATTTTAACGGGTGTTTCCCAACTTTTAGGATTGCGGGACCCCGATTATCGTAATCAGCAACCCAAAAAACGTATAGTCAAAGTAGTTTCAGATCGGTGTCCGCTCCTGCATAAAATAAGTAGGGTAAACTAAAAACTTCATTTTTAACGTATTTGGTAGAAACCAACGCCTCAAACTTTTCTATGACATCTGCTCCAAATATCATTAAAATTCTATGACCAACAATTTTCACATACTAGAGTGTAAATCTAGTCAAGATGTTTCCTTTTAAGTGACTTTGATGAAAAATCTGGATGTGGAAGTACTGATTCCTTAGGCAGCGGTTTTTAATATCCTGTTCTGGTAATCCTTTGATAGTTATAACACGAGTATTTGCTTACATATTTCAGTTGATTGTGAACTTTAGAAAAAGCCGCACCGAAGAGACATAAATGTCGAAACACGTGTCTGTGGATGTTCTAAAGTTTTGTGTTACTGCTATATCGGTAAGTGCATTTGTTTTGATTATCTTTGGGTTTCATTGAGCAGGATAATTTAAATTAAAAATAACATTATGATAACAGTTGTACTGTTCATAATGGGCATATTTTCTTTGTTATAATTGTTATAACAAAGATATATGTTTTAAACTTATTTGTTAAGTATTTTGTAAAAGTTTGAATAATTACTAGTATTTTCTGGTAATATATTTTCATTTGTTTCTATTGTTATAGAGCTTTTACAGTTCCAGGAAGTTGCATTTGCATATAATTATATTGATAATTACCCCTTTACGGGGAATTTCCTATAATCTAATTTTAATTTTTAATATCCTGTTCTGGTAATCCTTTGATAGTTATAATACGAGTATTTGCTTACATATTTCAGTTGATTGTGAACTTTAGAAAAAGCCGCACCGAAGAGACATAGATGTCGAAACACGTGTCTGTGGATGTTCTAAAGTTTTGTGTTACTGCTATATCGGTAAGTGCTTTTGTTTTGATTATCTTTGGGTTTCATTGAGCAGGATAATTTAAATTAAAAATAACATTATGATAACAGTTGTACTGTTCATAATGGGCATATTTTCTTTGTTATAATTGTTATAAGAAAGATATATGTTTTAAACTTATTTGTGATAAGTATTTTGTAAAAGTTTGAATAATCACTAGTATTTTCTGGTAATATATTTTCATTTGTTTCTATTGTTATAGAGCTTTTACAGTTCCAGGAAGTTGCATTTGCATATAATTATATTGATAATTATCCCTTTACGGGAATTTCCTATAATCTAATTTTAATGTTTAATATCCTGTTCTGGTAATCCTTTGATAGTTATAACACGAGTATTTGCTTACATATTTCAGTTGATTGTGAACTTTAGAAAAAGCCGCACCGAAGAGACATAGTGCTAGTGTCCATAACAGCTACTGAACTGTGGTAGGTTCTTTCGATCGCAAAGTGACACGCCCAAGGTTTTTGACGTTTAAAACTATTATTATTTAAAGTAAAAGCAAAAGTGGGACATATTTAAAATCAGCATTAAATTCTTTACAACCTATATTTAAAGAGTTTTTCATGTACTATAATGGATTTTCCGCTAAAAGTAAATAACAATAAATTAATTCCGATATTTTCATTTATCTAAGAAATCTACAAAATATCATGACTTTATATGACAGTACTATTTTTTTTCTTATAAAAGGTGTGCTTAAAATGAGTATTGGTATTTTTGTTTCTTAAAATCCGTTAAGAAATAACGGAGATGGAATTCATTCAAAAAAGTCGTGTGCCGCCATCTTTGACCCGCCATATTTTTTTGTAACAATTTTCCAGAATGCCAACCTCGAAAAAATTGTTATATTAGGGCAGTACTTTCCTGCTCTGGAGGATTTTTAAAATTGACAGAGCATCCAAGCGAATGTCAGTATGAGAATGGACTATATTGCTGCTCAGTACTATATGTTACTTGTACAAATCTTGATAGATTGCAGAAACTGCAATACAAAGCAATGAAAATAATATTGAAATGTGATAGATACTCAAGTATTCTTATTATGTTGAATTTGCTAAACTGGCTCGACATTGAAAATTTTTATTTTGCTCACACGATGATTTTCATTCATAAAATGAAAAACGGTGCGCTACCTGAACACTTAAAAGATCAGCTAATATTAGTTAATGAAATACATTCATATATCATACCAGATCTGCCTAAACTTTTATGTTTCACCAACTCTAAAAAACAGTACAATGGATAGTTTGTTTCATAAAGATATTAGTCATTATAGCCTTCTTCCTCAAATTATTAAATGTCTTAATATTTATGTATTTAAAACACATATAAGAAAACTTGTTAGCCAAATCTAGGATATTTATGTGTGTAATTTCGAAGTATTCTAATATAAGTATTATACAGGGTGGACCATTAAATATAGGCCATAGTGCAGGGGTAGATTTTTTGGGCCAAAATATGAGGATATAACCAAATATGCTTTAGTAAAATGTTGCTGTGGAAAAAGATACAGGGTGTCAAAATTAAAATAATTTTTTCGTTTTTTTTGCAATAACTCAACAGCCTCTTGACTGATCTTCGCCAAATTTGATAGTGGAACTTTTCTATTATAAGAAACAATAATTTATGTATTACATCACGTTAGATCATAGAGGGCGCCGCAGGACCTGTATCTAATGATGATTTTTTTTCGTATTTTTTGTTTGACGAAACGTTGTGGTACTTCTGACCAGACAATCTTATGAGGGCGCCATTTCCACGTATAAAAGGCACACGTCGAACTTAATAACTCCAACCATTTTCCAGGAAATTGCCATTAAACATTTGAATAATTTTTGAAAGACAAGTTCAGATTTAATGAAACAAAGTGTATTTATTGAACTAAAAAACGTAAGGGAAAACAAAATCGCAATAAAACTCTCTGTCACTTTCTTGCGAATTAATGGAGTATTGTCATGGTATTGAGATAACTACATAAATCAAAAGAGTGTATAAAATAAGGATCTAGTTTTATTAGAAGACTAAAAAATAACATAAAAGTTGACTTAATGACATTAGTATTTATTGTATAATCTTTTCCCCCATGCAAAAACCCCAGCTGCAACTTAACTACTACATTTTCGATATGGTCTCCACCTACTTCTATGCCCTTTCTAATTCTTTTCATTAAAGATTTTCTTACATTGAAAAATATATTTTCCATGGACCGATCCATCTGCGTGGGAAAGTTTCATCAAGATAATTCCTGACTTCAATGGAGAAATGAGTGGGAGCTCCATAACCCACATTCTGTTCCGTATGTCTAGCATGAAAGCATGTAATATATCAGCAGGAGTATTTTGAAGAAAAAACAGATAAGACTATTCATTTAAATTTGGAGGAAGGACAAATGGTCCCAATAACTGATCACCGATAATACCACACCAAACGTTAATCTTAAATTCATGCTGAGTATGCGTTTCTTGAACGGAATGGGGATTTTCTACTTCCCAGTAATGAGTACTTCTCCAGTTAAAACCGCCTCGACGAGTAAAAGTTGCTTTGTCGGTAAGTAAAACGTTCTTAACAAAATTTCAATCCCTGTTGTGTTTATTTAGTACAAATTGATAAAATGGTAGCCTTTGTGAAAGATCCCTTCGAAATAGTTTTCTTACAGGAGTGATATGGGTAGAAGTATTCTTTGCGTAAGACTCTTAGAACAGATTGTTTACTCACCCCTGTTGCCGCTGATAAACGACTTGAGCTGACTTGACCATCTTCATCCACATGAACTAAAATTACTACTTCTTGATCTGGAATAATTCGTTTCGATCGTCATACATAATTTTTATGGCGAAATGAACCCGTTTCTCCCAAACGATGAAACAGATCTTTGAGAATCCTATGGTCTGGCTGTATTCTATTTGGATATTGAAATGAGTATCTCCACGCTGCAGCACGTAAGCTAAAATTTTTTTGTGCGTAAACACATATCATATCCCTCATTTCCCTATTTGAAAAATTATTAACTATGTCGAGAAATTTTAAATAAAGAAGTTAAAGAAATTAACTCGAGGAACACAAGAACAAAATAAAATGTTTAAATGATGTACATGACAGGACTAAAACGTAACCAAAGCACACTTCTCAATAAATACACTTTGTTGCATAAAATTTGAACTTGTTTCAAATGTTTAACGGCAATTTCCTTGAAAACGGTTGGAGTTATGAAGTTCTGCCAAGTGTACCTTTTATACGTGGAAATGCCGCTCTCATCAAATTTATTGGTCAGAAGTACCACGACGTTTCATCCAAAAAAAAATTAAAAAAAATTCATCATCAGATTCAGGTCCTGCGACGCCGTCTATGATCTAACGTGATGTAATACATACATTATTGTTTCTTAGAAAAAAAAATCCTCTAGCAAATTTGTCGAAGATCAGTCAAGAGGCTGTTGAGTTGTTGCAAGAAAAAAAAAGCGAAAAAATGATTTGAATTTTGACACCCTGTATCTTTTCCACAGCAACATTTTACTAAACCATATTTGTCCTCATATATATTTTAATTTTAAGTATTAATTTTAAGGATTTAGTCGCTAAATGTGCATTTTTATTATCTGTTTTAGGGAGAAATAAAGACTACTTTACTGGTATAATAATCTAATTATGCCAGGCTTGCAGCTCAAAGGACTCAAAAGATGACACCAATTATAAAAGTAGAACATAGCTAAAATCTGATTGAAGTTAATACAAGCTACGATTTTAGTAAAGTTATTCAAATAATTTGATTGTATAATATTATACAGAAACTGTTATTTGTGGATATGTAGTTGGTAGAAATAAATTGCTCGAAGATCGCAGTAAATCACATTTGAAACTAAAGTAATTTCCGATATTGATAAGTAACCCCTACAAATCTGGAATAACTTAATAGTACTTTATATGATAGAATGATTATCAGGGGCAACTTCTGCAACGATAGTAGAACAGCTGGATTTATTTCTATTGGTTGTAGAGAAATTTGCCTATGTGAATTGTCTGTCTGTCTATATGATTGGTCTATGCTAGGTGGTTATGTTTCGGAGATAAGGATGGGCGAAACTGAGATATTAAAGTATAAGGTCCACTCATGTGAATTGCATAAAAACTGAATACTGTTGCGTTTAGTAGGTGCATTCAAATTCGCGATATCGGGACAAGAATTCAACAACAAACAGGACACTAGGTCATATTAGCTTAGTAGTACCAAAATTGAATAAATATTTGGTTACGTATTACAGACATTATCGGTAAAAGTTACGTCATAGTTTGATTGTAGGTGAAATAGGCGGATGTTATAAAAAGAAAATATTTAATATGCTTTTTCATTTTGTCATTCTACCTATATCTTTTTATATATGCCTACCAGTCAAGTCAGCCTATTAAAGTAATTACTGTTGTGTATCATACATAAATATTATATTTTAGTACATTTTTTTAAATAAAATAATCCGTTAATGAAATTCATAGCTATTAGCTAGCTGGTGGCGGATACGAGATCTCTTAAAACTTTACTTGAGATACAATACTACTTGAGGAAAATGAGCGTCACTACCTACGCGGGATCGGGATTCCCCCTGATCCAGGAGGTAATAATCAACAAAGGTTTCTTTGCCAGAATCACGGCAAATGGTAGTGGACAGCAGTACTACCATTATTGGATCAAAGATACCGAAGAAAAACATATCTACTCCGTACCAAATACACTAGAGTGCAGTTGTGGTAACTTTAATAGTCCTGTGTCTGCGAACAAACAGACACACCTGATCGAAAGTAAGAGGCTACAGTCAGCATCCGCCCCAGACAGAACGACTGTCAACAAAAGGACAGAAAGCAAGGATAAGGTAAGGACTCAGACTGACTTCGCGCCCTGGTTGGCAACCGGTGCAGCTCTATTTCCAAGAAAGGTGGTGTGGAATTGGTTACTGGGTGCAGGAAGTTGGCCCACCAGGCTTTTGAGTGAAATTGGCTACTAGTATGGACACAAATAGAGCTCGGCAAGACATCCAACTTAAAACCTGGAATCTAAGAGGACTTATACAAAAACTTGAAGTAGACAAGAAGAAATATTGTTTAAAAGAAACGGTCTACACACATCATACATACAATCAGCAGAAGACAGGAATTGAAAGTATGATTGTGATTCCCTAATGCCAGTTACTATGAATGAAACACCAACCACAGGTAATTTGTTAATAGTACTTTTTTGCACCTGTAAAATAGGACTTGGGTTGCAGAAGAAGCAGCTTATATTATACTCCAGCTTATCCGGTATGTAATAGAAGTTATTATATGAACAGGCTGAAGACATTGTTGAGCAAAGTGATAATGGTAATGATATGTAAAAAAGTGTTAATAAATTCCTATATTCAATTTTCTCATTTAATTTAATTTACTGAATAAATATATATGCCAGTTACTGCAGTTTTTACTCCAAGAAGACTGTACGTACGTATTTCTGTGTTTTGATGCTGCAATTTTGAATCGTCGAGTAAATGTCTTTAAATCTTAAGAGATTGGAAAGGATTAATTAAGATTAACCATTTAGCAAGTAACGTTTAAGTAATAAGTAATAACTATTTGTAAGGTCTTTAGCCAGAAATTATTTATCATATATTCTAATAAGTTCATTGACCCTCATAAATGGAACGGAAGCCTTTTACTACATTGTCTCAAAATCGAGTTCAATAAAACAAAAATAAAGCAGAAGGAAAATGCTCTAGCCGTTCTCCGTTTTAGTGGCCATTTCATTTTCATCTAAGTGGCCATCATATGAATATCAAAAACTGGAGAAGTATTTCAGAATATTACAACATGAACCATTATATTTGATTGTTTTCTTTGCTGTGCTGGTAAAAATGGTCGTTTATATTTTGATCTTCGACAATTTAAATTTTTAAAGGGTTATTTGCTTTTTATTTTACAACCAGGCTTATCAAATAGTCATTTGCTCATTATGATGTTTGCTTCTGCAGATACTTGCACGTTAACTGGAAACTTAGATGTACAAGTGAATCTGTAATAAATATATTTGAATTTGCTGCATCACAGACGGGCAATAGTGGTATAATGTTAACGATTAGGTAATTCTTCTTGTAAAACATATTTAAAAGTCAAAATACAAACCCAATGATCCGCAAATTTAACAAATTAATAATAAATATAGTATAGGTAAATAAAATTTTACAGAGTTTTTACATAAAATAAAGATAGCCCAGTGAAATTAGACTTTTCTGATCTAACAAGATATATCCTTCATTTTTTTATTTTAAATCGATTTATTCTGGTGTTTTAAAGAAAATATTAAAAATTGAGAACGAGATCATTACGGCATAAAAAATTATTCAAGGTCAAGTTCACATAAAACGGTTTTTTTGCGACTATCGAGCTTTTTATGGCTCGGAGGCCAATTGTGGTTATTATGAAAATGAAAGATAATGAAATTCCGCACAAAAAAGACCTCTTCCATTTTTTATGTACAATGAGCGATTTAGTCAAAAATGTGCTTCAAAGTTTCCAAGCAAGGCATAATATGCTCCATTTCACATAGTACATGCATACGTGCTTGTTCTATGTATAGCATTTATTAGCTGATCGATATAGGTATAAATATAAAATACATATATTGTTAACTATTATACAGTATGTCGCACTTTTCATGACTCCTATATCATAGCCTCTTATTTACTTATCCATCAGGTGATTGTATCACGGTAAAATATTTTAAAATCCACCTGTTGCGTTCGTCGTTATGAAGAAAAATGTACGTAAGTTTCCAAAAAAAGATATTAGGTAACGCTTTAACTGTAAAAAATCTTATAATCCTATTCGTTGTTAACAAAAACTCACTGAAACTGAATTTTAATAACATAGAGTACTTGGTGTTCACGTAATAGGAAAATAAAGCTTCCCTTTCGGGGAAATTTCGAAGCATATTTTTGCCTAAACCGTTCGTTGTACATAAAAAATGGAATAAAATATTTTCGTGCGGAATTTCATTATCTTTCATTTTCATAATAACCGCAATTGGCCTGCGAGCCATAGAAAGCGCGATATTCGCAAAAAACGGTTTTTCTGTGTCATAGTAATCTCGTTCTCGATTTTTAATATTTTCATGAAAACAACAAAATAAATCGATTAAAAAAAATGGAGGATGTATTTTTTTAGATCAGATGCCAAATTTTTGTCTAAAGTGACTGGAGTAGAGAACCATTTGTAATATTTACAGTGTGCCTTTTGTCCCCAGTGTAGATAGAGTCCCCAATATTTGAAAACTTTCTATTTTTAATTTTTCAAAGAAATGAGTTTTGTTGATTTTCAAGTTTATCTAGTTGCAGTAACATACAGGGTTGGACAAATGTATGGAATAATCTCTATAAATCTGCCTGCAGAAGTTTCCTGAAAAAATGCTTGAAGGGTTGTAGTGATTCTTATTTTTGTCCATTTTCGGATGATCTCTGACTTAATCTTCCGTCAGCGGTTTTTGAGATATGACATCATCGATTTCTCTTAAATAGTGCAGTTTCTTATTCTCTTTTCAGTCATGTAAAATTTTGTATAGATTGGATAAGAAAAATTTTCGTATGAAAAATAAAAATCATGTTATTTCATTAATGCGACAAAACTTGGTAAAAACTATAACAAGAAACAATAGCAGATGAAAAGAAAAGTTATTCAATAGAGAATTTATGGAAAAGAAAAACGCTTCGCTTACAGTAACTGTTCAAAGTGTTTTCCATTCACTAACTGACAATAACCAAGCCTATCCACAAAGCCTTTTGCCGATTTACCAGAGCATGTTGGGGTATTTGTATTATTTCATCACGAATTCATTGTCCTAAATCTGCCAAATTACTGAGTCTATTTTGATAAAATTTATTTTTTACGTACCCCCAGAGGAAAAAATCAAGGGAACGCGTAGGCCATTCGATAGCACCTCTTCTTCAAATCCAGCGGTAAGGAAAAGAAGCGTCTAGGTACACCGAAACTCCGGAGCATCGACCATGCGCAACATGTAGTATCATTTGTCTGAATATTTATTCCTTGCTTTAGTGCTCGTCGTCAGCCAGATGGTTGGCGCATAGGTAATGTTCTCGCTTACGGTGCGAAAGGTCCCGGGTTCAAACACCTACGTCCGCTGGATTTTTTTTCATTAATTTTTTAAAGATTAATATGTTTTTGCACAAATTATTTTCTATGATTTCTTTAGGTTAGGTTGGTAGGTTTTTATTCTGCTTAAAATAATTTCATTCTTTCGTGTGATTTCTTTAAGTTAGGTTAGTAGGTTTTTATTTTAATATCTAATTGTTAACAATTATTAACGCCGCAGACAAAAAAATAACACAAAACCTAGATGATTGTTTCAGGAAAGGTTACATTCATTTAAATATTCTCGGACAATTGTTGCATAATGAGGGTGGAGGCATCCTGTTAACGATTGATTTTACGAAAAATTGATACAAAATCATTTCAAACCAACTCATCGAGACTGATAATATTGGTAAATAACATTTTCTGAATAGACGAAGTTCAGTTTTCGTCCTATTACGAGCCGACATGAAAATTCACTATTCATCCATTTTGCTCAATAACGGTTGATTTTACGCCAAATTCACATAGAACCGTTTCGAACCGTCTCGTCGAGGCGGATAATTTGATTTATAACTTCTTCCGAACAGACGAAGTTTTAGGTTTTGATCCACTACGAGCTCTCCTATGAAAACTGACTTGTTTTTGCTGGAAAAGGATTGATTTTACGAACGATTCGTACAGAATCATTTCAAACCAACTCGTCGAGACTGATAAAATTGGTAAATTACATTTTCTGAATAGACGAAGTTCAGTTTATTTGTCCTATTACGAGCTGACATGAAAATTCACTAGTCATCCATTTTGCTCTATAACGGTTGATTTTACGCCAAATTCACATTGAACCGCTTCGAATTGTCCCATTGGGACGGATAATTTTGGTATATAACTTTTTCCGAACAGTCGAAGTCTAGGTTTTGATCCACTACGAGCTCTCCTATTAAAATTGACTTGTTAGTCCATTTTGCTGGATAACGATTGATTTTACGAAAAATTCGTAGAGAATCATTTCAAACCAATCCGTGGAGGCTGATAAAATTGGTAAATAACATTTTCTGAATAGACGAAGTTAAGTTTTCGACCTATTTATTACGAGCTTCCGATATAATGTATCATGGTTGTGGGACACCTAGTGTTTTTATTTTAAATATTTTGTTTAACAATTTTAGATGTGAGACGTTGTGTGATAGTCAAGAAATTAATTAATTTATAACCAATTTCTGTCGGTTCCTTTCAGTGCAAGAGTATATTTAATAAAATACATTTAATAATTTGTAAAACATACATACACAAAAAATAAAGAAATGAAAAAAATCAATGTTTAGAAGTGACTACTACTTGTTTGTTTCCCTTGTAATATTACTGTATGATATTGGTACAATAATAAAAAAGTGTGACTGGTACGTAGTGCGAGGGGAAATAGAAAATAGAAAATAATAAATGAAACCAAATGTTTCAGAAGTGTTGCTTAAACCGATAGACCCCACGAGAAACTATACATAGAAGATCAATATTCAAATCACCCGTCATTATAATAGTATATAATAGCGTCGGAAGTTGGTATGATTAGAGATAATGCAGCGTCAAACGTCTCTAGGGAGATGTTTAGATTGGTCTTTTGACAACGATACAATACTTCAAACAAATATTAGTTACATAATGAATTTACTGAAACCTAGAATTACTTCAAACAATAGTTCTTATCTTCAATAAAAATTCATCAGTAGCTTAAAAGGTTAAAAAAGTAAAAACAAAGGAGTAAATAATCTGGACAGAAGAGAAGGCCAAATCAATATTTTCCTTAGAAAATAATTTAAAAAATACAATGTAGGTACCTATATTAATATTTAAATGATAGTAAAGGTAAATTTTGAACTAATATTTTGCAATAATCTGAAAGAACATTTATTTTTTTATCATTGTTCCTTTAAGAACAAAGATATTACTATTTTTTCCAGATACTCTCTCGATTCATTTAGTAAAATAAAACAGAAAATGAAAGTTGTTTGCTCATATTTTTTGGTAAAATTTGCTCTGCATTTTTATCTTAATTAGCATACTTAAAGAAGATTTATATTCAAATACAAGACATAAAGAAAGCAATTTTCTTATATTTCTCAAACTTTCTTATTAATAATTTTGCAAAAATCTTTTGAAAAGTGTCTAAAGACAGAATTAATAAATTTTTTACAAAGAAATAAAACAATATCTAGTACAGTTTGGATTTGGACAAAACATGTGTGCAGAATACGCATGTAGTTAATAGGAAGCATTGTACGTAGCTTAAATGATAACAAAAAATGTCTTGCTGTATTTTTGGACTTAGCTAATACCTTTGATACGGTTGAACGGGAAATGTTAATAAAAAGCCTAGGAAAAGTCGGTGTCAGGGGCTCTGTATTGAAGATATTTAAAAATCGCTGCCTAAGGAATCACTACTTCCACATCCAGATTATTCATCCAAGTCACTTTAAAGGAAACATCTTGACTAGATTTGCACTCTAAGTATGTGGAAATTAGTGGTCATAGAATTTTAATAATATTTGGGGCAGATGTCATAGAAAAGTTTGAGGCGTTGGTTTCTACCATATACTTTAAAAATAAAGTTTCTAGTTTACTCTAATTATTTTCTCCTATTCACAACCTACCACCTCCCACCCCTTCAATGGAATCATCTCAATCAGATATCATTACAATACGTACATGTACTAACTTTCAAGTGAATATCTCAATTTTATGTTATCAATCCCATTAATAATGCAGCGGTGGTGGTGGGGTTTGAAAAATATTAGAAAGAAATCTAAGGCCTTGGTTTCTAGTATATACACCAAATTACAAATTTCTGTACTCTTACCAGCTTGATTTACGTATTTTCTCATATTTACTACTATCTAACCCCCCAACCCGTCAACGGAATCATCTCAAAACAGAATCTAGTTCCAGATGTCGTTATAATACATACGTCTACCAAATATCAAGTGAACATCTCAATTTTATTTTATCAACCCTTTCAATAATGGAGTAAGGATGGTGAGGTGTTGAAAAATATTATTAGAATATCTTAGGCCTTGGCTTCTAGGACATTCACCGAATTCCAGTTTCTGTACTATTACCAGCTTGCTTTACTTATTTGTCCCTATTTACACTTACCACAACGTAATCAAGTCAAAATACAATCTAGTTTCAGATATCATTTTAATACATACGTGTACCAAAATGAAAATCTAAATTAAATTTTATCAACTCTTTTATTAAGGGAGTGGGGGTGGTGGGGGATGGAGCATATTATAAAAAAACCTGAATCCTTCGATTCTAGTGTATACGCCAAATCCCAAATTACTGTATTCTTACCAGCTTGCTTTACTTATTTTCCCATATTGATCACTATTTAACCCCCAACCCTTCAACGGAATCATCTCAAAATATAATCTAGTTCCAGATGTCGTTATAATACATACGTGTACCAAATTTCAAGTGAATATCTCAATTTTATTTTAGCAGCCCCTTTAATAATGGAGTAAGGGTATTGGGGGGTTCAAAAATAATGTAAAAAAGCTGAGACCTTGGTTCCTAGTACATACACCGAATTTCAAGTGTCTGTACTCTTACCAGCTTGCTTTACTTATTTTCCCATATTTATCCCTATTTAACCCCCAACCCTTCGACAGAATCGTCTCAAAATATAATCTAGTTCCAGATGTCGTTGTGATGCATACGTGTACCAAATTTCAAGTGAATATCTCAATTTTATTTTATCAACTCCTTTAAAAAGAGAGTAGGGGTGGTGGGGGGTTGAAAAATATTATAAATATCATAAAAAAGCTGACGCCTTGGCTTCTAGTATAAACACAGAATTTTAAGTTTCTGTACTTATGCCAGCTGGCTTTACTTATTTTCCCCTATTGAATCCTATTTAACACCAACCCTTCAACGGAATCATCTCAAAATATAATCTAGTTCCAGATCTCGTTATAATACATACGTGTACCAAATTTCAGATGAATATCTCAATTTTCTTTTATCAATCCCTTTAATAATGGAGTAGGGGTGGTGGGGGGGGTTGAAAAATATTATGAAAAAATCTGAGCTGAGCTTTGGCTTCTAGTACATATAGCGAATTTCAAGTAACTGTACTCTTACCAACTTGCTTTACTTATTTTCCCCTATTTACCCCTATTTAACCCCCGACCAGTCAATGGAATCATCTCAAAATATAATCTAATTCCAGATATCACTATAATACATACATGCACGAAATTTCAAGTGAATATCTCAGTTTTATTTTACCATTTACCGCAAATTTTTTAGGCCTTGTCTTGTAGTACATGCATCAGGTTTCTGTACTCTTACCAGCTTCCTTTATATATTCCCCCCTATTTACCCCTATTTAACCCCCAACTCTTCACCGAATATCTTCTAAAAATCCAGTTCCAGATCTTATTGTAATATATATGTGTGTACAAAATTTCAAGTCAATATCTGGAGAAAACGTGCGGACAAAAAACAAAGTTACAGACAGACAGACAGACAGAATTTTTTTCGCACAAATTTAAAACCTCGATGTTTCATGACATTCTAAACCTATTTCACGAAAAAAAATTTTTGGAAATTTGTTTACGATTACTATAATTCCAATCCACTACGTGGATGTGGACGTAAAATTATTTGACAAACACACAGTAAAAAGTAAGAATTAACCAAATATTGAGTGAACCTTTAATATTTACCACTAATGTCCTGCAGGGTACTGTATTGGGCCCAATATTATTTTTAATACATATTAATATTACAAAAAATAAATAAATTCAGATCACATTATATTCTCTGCTGGCGATAAGGCTCTTGTAGTCCGAGGCAAAATATGGAATGTAGTATACTCCAGTGCAGAAACCAGACTAAAAAAGTGTACTCCTGGTTAAATGGAAGCATTCTCAGCCTTAGTAACTCTAAAATAAATATTTTAACATTTACCATATCAGCGGATGATCAACCAGATGAAGATAATTTAAAAATTCATAACCTGTGCAGAAATGAAGAAATGTGTGCACGGACGAAACTTTATAATATGTTACCTGCAGAATTAAAAAATATAAAAAACAAATGAAAATTAAGGAAAAACACTTAAACTGTTTTTGAATGAAAACTATGGTCAAATTAAGCTAATTTTTCAGTAACTAAATATTTTAAAATAATTAGAACTAGATGGTATTTCAATATTTGCAAAGGACTCCGCACTAATCTTTGTTTTGTAGATTTTGGCATCCGTGGGCATATTGATCCAAATTCAAACCTATTAAAGTTATGAACGTCGAAATATCAATAATAACAAGCGTTTGAATTTGGAGAAATGTGCCCATGGAGACTTTTGATCAGGATGCCAAGATCTCCAAATTTCTGCAATATGAGTAAATTTGACCGAAACCCAATTTCCATAAGATTAGTGATAGATCCTTTGTCTTGCCTAATCTTGAAATGAGTTTAATATCCTCCTTCTCACACAACTCCGTTTAGCATGATGTATATAAATATTGTAACTTTCATATATTTTTTCTTGCCTTGAGGTGTTACAACTTCATCTACAAAGTTCAAATGCAAACACCCAGAGAGTTCAGGTGATCCTGTATATGTGCAGCAACGGCCTGTGGCAAGAGAATATATTAATATGAGTATTATGTATATCGTATTGTATATATTATTATTAATTACTACTATTTCCTGCTAATACTTTGTAATGTACTCCGCCTAGTATATAGACTGGCGTATTTATTATAGTGTGTTTTTATATACCTTTTTATATTACCTGATATTTTATAATCACCACAAATTCTGACTGTATCATTTGATTTTAAAATTGGAACAATTGGCGTGCCCCAATCCGAATACTCAACAGGTTCTAAAATTTTTAAGTTAACTAGTCTTTCTAACTCATCTTCTACTTTAGTTTTTAATGAAAAAGGCACTGGACGAGGTTTAAAAAATTTAGGGGTGACTCCCTGTTTTAGCTTTAAAGAAATTTTACCTTTATTAAAAGTACCTATTCCTGGTTTGAAAATTTCGTCATATTTATTTAATAGGGATTTTACTAAAATGTTTTCATCTAATTTGTTTATATTCGTTAAACCCAAATGTAATTGTTTTAGGCCCATTCTACCCAATAGAGGTGATCCTCCATTTTGTATAACATAAAGTTCTAAATTTACTTTTTTGTTTTCATACTTAGCGCTTAAATAAATTTTACCTACAGGTTTGAATGTACGACCAAAGTAATCTTTAAAGCATAAGTCATTCTTTTTCAAAGGAACATGTTGAAAGTGTCGTAAATATAATTTTTCGGATACAACATTATGTTTTGCCCCTGTATCAGCCTCAAAATCTAAAGGAATATTTCCCACGATTAATTTTACAAAAATTGGTTTACAATCATTTTGAATTTCAATATTATTTATTTCTTCGACATAAAATAAATTTTTATCATCAATGTCACTCTGACTACTAGATTCGGAATGGAATGTTTCTGAAAGATAATGTGACTTTTTTTGTTTAGATGATAAAAATGTATTTTTTGTTTCTGATCTGTTTTTATGAGGACATACTGGTGCTAAATGGCCTGAAATTTTACAGATATTACATACATAATTTTTAAACCTACATTCGGCAGTAACGTGATTATTTCTGCCACAAACACTGCACTTTTTACCACCACTTTTTGCATTTCTTTTCTTACCACCACTTCCCTCGAGGTATCTCTCATTATTTCCTCTAATGCGGTGAATTTCTGTGGATGAACAAGAAGCTTCCGATTTTTCCCGCATCACTGATTCTTTACTTTGAGCGAGTTCTAGCAATCTTGAAAATTTTGCCTGACTAGAAGTAGCATTTTCTTCCTTCAATCTCTCCCTAATTTTACCTTCAGACATCCCAACTACAAATATGTCACGCATGACGGTCTCCAGCATCTCTTGGGAAAAGGAACATGTATTAGCCAAGCTGCGTACTCTAGCTGCCCACTCACTAACACTTTCAATACTTTCTTGACCTGCATGATATAGTTTTTCACGAGCGCTGAACAGAGACTGCACTGGGGCGCAGTGAATATTTAATTTGTCTAATAAATCATCTAGTTTCTCATTATCAGGTTCCTTAGGCACACATAAATTTCCGTAATAATATATATGTTTCGTCACTTAGAGAACTTATCAAAATGGCACGTTTTACATCGTGGTCGGTAATTCCATTCGCCACGAACCATTGTTGTAGTTTTATTTTGAAAACTGAAAAGTCATTATTCAAGTAATTAAATTCACTAATTTTTCGAATCACCGGTTTGCTCGTCGCCATTGTAATATATGAAAGCAATTAAACTCATTACCCCAAATTAATGTTTTATTCTTTAAGACAGTCAATACATGAATGAAGTCCCGATATTTATCAGGTAATATAAAAAGGTATATAAAAACACACTATAATAAATACGCCAGTCTATATACTAGGCGGAGTACATGCTATGTTTCATCAAGTTGAATAAACTGGTCTAATCATTTTAAAATTTGTTCAAAATTCGTTAAATGGGGAATCTAATTATGCAATTCCATTTAAGAAAGCATAAGTTTATGATGTTGCGTCTAACTGGATCACCTTGTATATTCCGAAATGTCTTTGAAACATACGCCCTTCTATCTTTTATCACCCGTTTTTGAAAATTTGTAATATCTTCCATATAGAGAGCTAGCATATTTACACAACACAAGGCTGAAGCACCTTGTATATGTTCCTTGCATCTTTAATAATCTCCAAATAGTAAATATAATTTACGTTATTTAGGACCAACATAGACCTTACCCCATATTTACTATTCACCCCACTATAATCTTAATTAATTTATGATTTTTGTGACAAATTCAATTAATAACTTTGTTAATTATATCTCTGTGTAAACTCAATCTTGGATATTGGTTTAAATTAATGTACAAAGTTAACATACATCGTTATCAAGGGTGGATTTAGTTTGGCACATGATCCAAAGTCTACACTCCAATAATAATATGAAACCCGGCTTCCGTCCAACTCAATAAGCATTCTGAGTGACCGGTGTCGGTTTGTCAAGGGACCTTTAATACTTCCGGCAGAATAACGCGAGTAGCAAGGAGTTATCAAACTGGACAAGCAATATCCCATGCCTAACGTATATAGGGTGATATATAAAACACATTTGAAATAAATACCTATTATTGTGGTTATTATATTTGGACTCCAAAATTTTGTATGGCTGTTTAAATTTATGGTAAGAGAATGATTCTTTCCAAAAATCAAATTAATTGGATAATGAGAAGGGTCTCTAAATGTTAATAAAATATTGTATAAAAATAACATAATAGCAATAAAAAACGAAAAATATAAAGGGTAGGTACTTCATCGGGAACTGAATCGATGGGGAACAGTATGTAACAAACAATTTTTGAAAACTTTGGAAATTATTAAAGTCAGTGCAACCAACCCAACCAAAATAATTACAAACATGTGGTTATACCGGAAGTTGATACCAACTTTCTCATTTTATATATATTCTCGACGTTTCGAAATGAGCATACAATTCTAAGTTGCATATGCTTTACCTAAACCCAATAGTTTCGGAGATATTGGACGTTTTATAAAAAAATCGGCAGGTGCAATGGTTTGGAAGAACCGTTATACCTTTCTTTGTGTAGGAGATTCTGGTTTGCTCTTTACCATGTAGGAAGAACGCAAGGTGAGCTACTCTCTGCATTGGCAAATTTAAATATCAGTAACCTTTTCTAATTTAAACAGAATACCTTGAATTTTTTGTAGCAAGTTATGTAACATCGTTCCCTTTTATCTAATATAAGCATTGTAGAGGTTAAAGCTATAACTTTTTGAAATATTGGCGATTTTTTGAATATTGATTGAAAACCATCATCAATATCTGTCATTTTCTTATGTTAGAAAATACCAACACGTAAATTGTATCCATGCAGACTTTTTAAATTTGTATATTATTTATGGAGAACATAGAATCTTAAATTTTTCAGACCACCAATATAGCTTTAGGGAGAGAAAATCTACGGAACACGCCATATGTCATTTAACGTCACATGTCTACAATTCGTTAGACGAAAGTAAACCATGTATTTGTATATTCATAGACCTCGCTAAAGCTTTTGACAATGTGTGCCACAAAACACTATTAACTAAGCTGAAAATCTATGAACTTAGAGGTAAAATATTTGATCTTTTAAAAAATTATTTAGAGAATCGGACACAATACGTACAAATTGATTATAGCCTTAGTGATCCAAGTGTGAATTATGGAGTCCCCCAGGGGACGGTATTGGGTCCCTTGCTTTTTACTCTATACACAAATAGTTTACTAAATTCAAACATCTCTGGTACAATAATTAGTTTTGCAGATGACTCAGCAGTTATATTTGAAGCAGATACCTGAGCTAACCTAAAAGACAAAGTAGAAAGGGAATTTAAAGTAATTAAAAAATTTGAATGTATTACATAAATTGATTTTGAAAATAATACCGGTAAAAACATATTATATCCCAGCAGTGTATTGTTTAAACAAAGTGAAGTATTGGATATTCGGCAACTGTTTTAAACGAGCATATTAACAAGTATTTTTAATAATAAAATTATAATAGAACCTGTAACACATGACCATAATACCCGACAAAGGCAAAATAAAATGCAATTACCATGATGCCAAAAAGCAGTAGGTCAAAGAAATTGCTATTATCTAGGTCCTAGAATTTACAATATGCCTCCAGAAAAAAATTAAAAATTTACAAAAATATAAATATATTCATAACCCAAACTAAGAAATGGCTTTTAGACACACCAACAAACGTATTACACAACCTGATTTTGCAAAAATAAACTGCTGGCCACTCGAACTTACACATCGAGACTTTTAGGCATAATTTAAAGTTCAATATTTTCAACAGGAATGCAAATTTTTGAACGCGGCTTGCAAATTTTAAGAGCTAGTTTTTTCGGATTAAGCTGCATGACGTATATTTATTGTAGGATCATAAGGTTATTATATACGGGGTGATCAATGAAGTCATGCAAAAAATCAAAAAGTTTTTCAAATTGGTTACGCATATAGATAAAGTAAAAGATAAGAAAAGCGTAAGGGCACGTATGTACTTATATATGGAGGAAATACAATTTTATTGCCTATAGTTGCAAATAGTAATGTTTGTTTGGGTTTTTATTTTATAATGTAGCATATGATATAAAAAAGATTATGTAACATGTATGATTTAATTTAATATGTGTTTATGATTTATTGATTTATTAATTACGAATTTCCAATCACGCACTAGTATTTATTTTTAAATACTTCTGTGATTCCTCTGTTTATTTGAGAGCAGTATTCCTGTATTTTGTAAATTTTAGTATTATTTAGTATTGCTGATTTTTATTATCTATATTGTTATTTACATTGTATTGTATTGTTACTTATACTGCAAATAAACATTATTATTATTATTTGCTTCTCTATACCCACAAAAACAGAATCGATCATCAAACACTGTAAAACGCATAATGGATAATTTTAAAATATTTGGCTCTGTCAAGGCAGGAATTAAAAGAAGGTAGCCCAGTGTTTATAACGAAACAGATTATTAAGGTAAATAAAATATATTTAAAACCTGAGACACATTGAATAAACTAAAATATCAATGATAAAATCAATAATTAAAAGTATGTTTTCATTTCAATTCAATAAAGATTCAAAATTTCGCCGCAAACATTCCAGACGATTCTTGTACCTTCGTACACCAAGTTCCTCATGAGTGTAGCTCTTTTAACTGATTTTGGTTATAACTTTCAACAAACTCACATATTCGATGCATAGAAGAAGTCACTTTAAAACATCTGTTTTGGAAAATGATAGTGCAAGCAGAACCGCTCATCTACTTTGCTACATAAGAGAGGGTATCTTCAAATAATTCAGTTTCTTATGTTTGCCTGGTTGTTTGTTCTTCTAAAATCAGAAAATCTGTATTGAGGGTTCACATTCGCAGTTCTGTAGTCAGTCACAATCAATCAGAATGATTAATTTCGAAAAACTGTTCGCAGTGTTGTCTATTAACTTCAACACTCTGATCAAGCTAGTACCTGGGACATTAATTTAGTCCCAGTTCACCATATTTTGAGACATCATTATGATCAGCATGTCACTTTAGATCTTCACAGACTTCTTGTAGACAAAATTTCTCTACACGACCACAGGCAACGTCGAGCAAAAATTTGGCAGAACAAGTTGTGCAAAGATCAGGATTACTAGTGCTTTAGTTTTCTCTATCTTCTCTCTCTAGGCCTCTAAGACAGGGATTATTAGGGAGGCAGGCGTGGATCCTTCCGAAATATTGGTCCCAAGATGTTTGTTGCGAGTTCCCTCAACAGTTCATCGCACCAGCAGCTTGATTTTCCAAAAATTGACCAACAAGGCGACTTTATAGCGTTGCATTTTTTCAAATTATCTCATTTTCTGGCGAGAGAGGACAATATACAATGGTTGATAGTCCAGATGACACGAGACAAATAGTACGATAACCGGAATGTTACCATATCACCAAAGAAATAATGGGAAAGAGCTTCACTGAAGCTGTACGCCTAACAGATAGCTGGGACAGATGGCGTAAAGTTGACGGACATGCTATAAGGCAATGGAAGATAAAGTAGAACATTACATGAATCGTCAAACGTTTATTAGGACTTTGTGAATGAGAGTAAGGAGATGAAAAACGAGAAATGTGGTCGACTTTGTCAGGGAAGTCACCTTGTCCTTATTTTTAGAGAAAGAGGATACACAACTAATATTTGAGTATGTCAGGAATAATTATTAAGGTTTTTCTTGTCTTGTACTTCGATTAGAATATCGCTTGCTAGTTAAGGTTATTTAACATACGATGTTGTTTTGTTTTTTCCTTGCTGCTCTATATCTTGACATTACATTAACTGATTTACTTACATAAACACTGAATTTAAGTGGAAAGTTGGTTCATGATGCGCAGATGTCTTCATATTTGCCTACGAAGTGATTTCGGCAGAAATGTGCAAACGATGATCAGAACCACAGTCAGCATCAGGTAGAGTTTTAGACATTCATAAGCTCAGCCGAGTCACTATGACAATATATCTGCCTTCGATATTTTCCGTTAGGTGGCACCAAGTGCAAGAACACCGTGGATGTTGTTGGAATACAGTTGTACAGGTATTGCTTAATAGAGCTGATTTAGTTTCTCCCCTTTCACTTCTTTATTTTATCTCAAATCATGTTCCATGCTGAATTGTGATTCTAGATTTAGCTAAACACATATTCGATATTGACTTTACTCTCGACTTAGCGCACTATCAGAGCTGAATTAGTTTCTCTCCTTTTCATTTTCTTTATGTCAAACCATGTTCCATGCTTGGAAATGTGATTCTAGTTTAACAAAAACATATTCAATATTGACTTCCCTCTCGACTTCGCTCACTAGCAGAGCTGAGTTAGTTTCTCTCCCTTTTATTTATTTTCTTTATGTCAAATCATGTTCCTTGCTTAGAATTGTGATTCTACATCTAGCTAAAAGCATATTCGACATTGGCTTCCCTCTCGACTTCGCGATTCTATATATATATTTATCGTGAAAGCTTCAATATTTGACAAAATCTACCGAGGTGCGTCGGTGTCGCTAAAATAGGAAGACTTGCACAACTTCATACATTCTTTATACTTTAAATCATGGTATTTGCAATTTCAGCAGATATGCATTTTTTAATGGTGTTTTGCGTCAATCAGAATCTTATAAATTGATGATGCTTCATTATTTTTTTAAGGGGCAAAGCTGTGCTTGCTAGTTGCTTTGAAGCCTTAAAAGTAAAACAAACCTAATTTTTGCGTTCACGCACGGCCTCAATCACAATGGGGGGGTTCAAAGTGTATCAAATTCGGTGACAGACGCGTGATAAATCCAGATAAAAGGGCAACAAGACGTCGAAATTGTATTGAATTAAAGCGTAAACAATTCTACATTGATTGATATAAATAGGCACGAATCTGGCAATTTCATATAGTTAATATTTGATTAAATTATGTTGGTTTAATAAAGCAACACAAAAGAGAGTATATGAACAACCCGAGAAAGTGTACTGCTTGGGCGTAAAATCTATGGATACTACTGGATCTGGTCCCTTCTTCAAGTGGGTGATATAAAATAAGCAACAGACAGCCCGCTGTGAATGAAACAGATAAGCTTTTCTTTATTTTATTTTAATTTAGTTTAGTTCATTAATCAAGTCTATTTCCTTATTTAAATTGGAACAACTGGAAATTAAAGTTGAGAAGCTATTTATTTATTGGTTTATTAATCTTTGTCACAGGACAGTTTATTACAGAACAGAGAAAAAATTTAGTTAATGGAATAGGAAATACCAATTGGAAAGCGGCAGTTGAACATAATTACTGTAGAAAGAAACTAATACACAGGGTGTGAAAAATATTTTCTCGGACCGCTCTCTCATAACCAACCCGTTATAAAAAGCTTTTTCATCGCGAGATAGGGCACCTCCACCGTAAATGGTTATTTGCCTGTGCAAAGGTTAATAAATAAGAGCTCCCTGCGGCGCGCGAATGTATGTGTGTCTTGGCAGAACGAAGTAAACGTAAGCGGACAGAAGGACGTGCACACTGCTAAAATCAGCAGCAGAAGAAACATAAAACTTAGAAGAGGAATAAATAAGGAGATGATGATAGATGAAAACTTAAAAGAAGCATGGAAACTAAAAAGAAACATCTTGCAACCGCCTACACATTACACCTGATGATGACAGATAGAAACCAAAAAAGGAGCATGGAAACTAGATGGGTTCTTAAAACGTAAGAAATGGACCGACTTGGGAATGGGGCCGCAAAATAATTTCATTATGCAAAGTTCACTTTCTCGCTTCTGTGAGTTGCCAACTAAATTAGCGATATGAATGATGATGCCGACTGCACTGGTGAAAAGGGCGCCGAGTCTAGTGTTTAATATTATAGAGTTTGACACCGACCAAAATATATTTGGCAATAATCTTGTTTCCAGGCAAATTTTTGTACTATTTCAAAGTTATTGAAGTATAAGCAAGTGAAGGTAACGAGAAATAAATAAATTTGAAACTTTTGAATAATTCATCATATGTGTAATTATTTAGTTTGTAATAGTAAGTCTATAGAATCCCCTGATGTGCGTCACTACCGCGAATTCACACGTTTATCACGCGTGCTAACAGCGCCAAATCAAATTATAACAACCACCACGTTGGTGTCACTTTAATTTCTTGTGGGGATTGGGTTAATTGGAAAAGTTTTACCAATTTTAATTTTATTGTATCACGACACTGCCGTCTTTATTACCTGACTTTTCTTCAAATTTCGAACAATACAGTAAGCGTGGTACGCGACCGGGACTTCCTATTTCGCTGCTAGATAGGCGCTGCATAAATCCATTTTGGAAATAGTGTATCTGGAGTTATGGTCTATTTATTCGGCTTACTGTTATGATAGTCCGGTAGATACGTGTATTTTTGGATATTCATCATTACGGGATTTTGTGTGAGTTTGCGATGCGGTAGAAACGCAACTGGTTTATTAACTGATAGGAATTTCTTTCTGGAAACCTATTTCTACATCCAAGTGCTTAAATAAACATTCTGGATCTAAAAATATCTCTTTTCTACACCTATTTAAACATATGACAATTATTAGCATCTTCTTGGTGAGAAATCGTACCTATAATTCCCTGTAGTGAGTTATCGATTCATAATTCACTGCATCCGGCCAATCATAAATACAAATTAAAAAATAACTGTTTAATTGAAATATATTACATTAAAAATTCAAGCTAAGAAATGGCTTTTAGATACACCAACAAATGTATTACCCAATTTGATTTTTCAAAAATAATTTATCAAATTGGATACGGATATAGATAAAATAAGAGATAAGAAAAGCGTAAGGACATGTACTTATATATGCAGGATGGAGGAAATAAAATTTTATTACCTATAGTTTCAAACAGTAATGTTTGCTTGAGTTTCTATTTTATAATATAGCATTTAATATAAAAAAGAATATGTAACATGTATGATTTAATTTAATATGTATTTATGATTTATTGATTTATTAATTATGAATTTCCAATCACGCACTAGTATTTATTTTTAAATACTTCAGTGATTCCTCTGTTTATTTGCGAGCAGTATTCCTGTATTTTGTAAATTTTAATATTATTTAATATTGCTGATTATTATTATCTATATTGTTATTTCCATTGTATTGTATTATTACTTATACTGCAAATAAACATTATTATTATTATTATTTCATTCTCAACGTTTTGGCTGTATTCAATCAAAATGCAGATCTTTCCAATTCATTTTGACTCATTACTAATCCTCAAGAAATTTTCTGACTATAGGATATGTATTTAATATTGTAGCTTTTTGTAGTGTTAGATATATGTTTGATCTCTGTCCAATCTTCTCTAAATTTTGTTGCAGTTCTTTTGGTATAACCCCTGTCGTTGACATAACAATTGGCACAATATACACTTCATCGGCATTCCATATTCTTTTCATTTCTCTTTTGAGGTCTGCATATTTTTTTTATTTTTTCTTATGTTGTAGAAGCTAAGTTGTGAATGTTTGGTATAGCTACATCTATAATGTACGCTATTTTATTCATCCTGTCATGTAGCACTATATCCGGTTTGATCGGTTATTATGGATCGGTCGTAGTAAAGCTTGTACGTTTCATTTTCCATAACGGATTCGGGCACATAGTTTTAATATGGCAGTTTCTGTTGTTTAAGAAGTTTTGTTTTATGTGCTATACCTTGGTGAACTATATTAGCTACCTGATTGTGGCGATGGGTGTAGTCATTTGGTGCGAGCATTGTACATCCTCCAGTTATGTGTTTAATGGTTTCTGGTTTCTGGTGGCATTTTCTGCATTTATCATCTGTTATTGATTGATTTCTTAATATGTATTTTTTTTTCTTTCCTCCGTTTTAGTGTACTCTAATGGAGCATTCGGGTTGACACCAAGAATTACTCCATTTCAGAGACGCAACTAATGAAACTCCTGACAATACTGCATGTTTGCAGAGATACTGCTTTTTGCATCAACAGGTAGGTATTTTCTGGTATCTTCAGCAATTCTAGATTTTTCCTTAAAGTCTTAGGCACAACTGCGGTTGATGATAGTAGCAGTGGGACGATATACGCTCTCTTTAGTTCCCATAGACGTTCAACCTCCCTCGCCAGTTCTTCATATTTTGTCATCTTTTCTTCATACTTGCTGCTTAAATTGTGGATATTTGGTATCGATATATCTATGAGGTAGGCCATTTTTTTTATCGATTAATATGATGTCAGGCCTGTTGTGTTCCACGGTTCTGTCAGTCAGTATCCCCTTGTCCCAATGTATCTTTACGAGCTGATTTTCTTCTACTGTATTGGGTTTGTGTCTGTAGTAGGGGTCCTCTTCCTTTCGCTCTGTTTTGTACTTTTTTAGCAGCTCAATGTAGATAATACAGGGAACTTGATTATGCCTCTCCAGATATTTTGTATTTGCAAGCCTTCCGCATCCTGATATAATGTGGTCTATGGTTTCATCCTGTGTTAGACATTTCCTCCATTTTGCTGATGCGATAGGCTCTCGGATGATGTACTTCTGATGGTATCTAGTTTTAATTACCTGATCTTGAATTGCAACAAGAAATCCTTTAATCTCCGTGTTAAGTCTTCCTTGAACTAGCCATGACAGTGAAGCTTGTTTGTCAACATTTTCGCTCATTAGCGTATTATAATATCTGCCATGGAGTTCTTTTCTGCTCCACTCTTGCATTTTTTGTCGCATGCGACATATCTGCATTTCTTAAATTCAATGGTGTATGTTTTGCGTCGGCTCTTATAATTGCTGAACGCAGAGGATTTCTTTCGTTCTCGTAGAAGTATTTTCTCATATCCTCTATTTGTTGGGTAACATGAATTTCGGATATCTACAATCCCCCGCCCTCCATCAGATCTAGGGTTTACACGGATTTTGCTAGCTATTGGGTGGTGCATTCGATGTGTGGCTAGACTGTGTTCAAAAATTTTCTTGTTATGTGGCATGTTATTATTATTATTATTATTACTATTATCACTATTATTATTTATTTGTTTAATAGGTGTAGAAAAAGCATATTATTGCATTTCCGATTATGAGCATTATTCACTCAGATGATTTGCGCCACTAGCCTACGTATCGTGGGCTCAAACATCGTCGTAGTGAATAATGGCTATCATAATAGCTCATAAAATAATATACCATTAATGATCACATGCCATAATTGCATTTTTTTACAACTTTGACAGTGCCTCGCTAGAAGTCGATTTTGTGAATCATTGTCATTAATAAATCGATGAATATATGTGATAGAGCATGAAGCGATGACGTAACGACAATGTCACTCATCTCCTGTAATATTAATGATTGTGTCCATTATCTCTATTTAGTGGAGTAAAACTAGAAGGACCCCGCACTAATCTTGTGGAAATAGAAATTCGGCCAAATTTACTCGTAGTGCAGGATTTTGTGGATCTTCATCCTGATCAAAAGTTCTCATGGACACAAGGTTGAAAGATGGACAGTTTTCCAGATATCGGGGGTAAGTGGACTCTGATGAAATTCACTGGAATCGATATATCTTATTCCTTTCAAGCTTCTGATTCAATGTTCTCATGGGCACAAGGTCGAAAAATGGACAGTTTTCCAGAGAGTATCCCATAGAATGAGCAACAATTAAACAAAAAGTGCAGTAAACCGGCGAACAGTATAATGGTTAGCTTGTTTCTCTTGTTAATATAGCTTGTGACGTTTACTTATATTTATGTAAAATATTTAGGAAATGAATTTACAGTTGCCCAATGTTCAGTCCAAATATTAATATTATTGTGTTCTGTGACATTTGTACTTCCCAACTATTTTAAAGTTATTTTTTATTTAGATTAACTTCTAGATTCTAATCATTTGGTGTTGCCTTTTTACATTTTTTAAGTTATTTCTATAGTTTCTATAATTATTTAGTAATGCTGTATTATTATGATTATTATTTAATTAATTTATTTATAGACATTATATTTATATGTGGTGTCATTTTTATGAACGTTTAATCTTATAAATGGGTTTCACGTTCACAATGTCTTCTAATTTATTGTTGTTATAGATGGCATCTAAATTCTCACTCAATATTAAGTGCTATAATTTTTTATAGTCAATAACATAATGTGCGCTTAAGTAGTGACTTTCTGTTTTTATTTTACTGTCTAGATTTGGATGTAATATTATTGTAAAATACCGCTGCCTAAGGAGTCACTACTTCCACATCCAGATTTTTCATCCAAGTCACTTTAAAGGAAACAACTTGAACAGATTTGCACTCTAGTACGTGGAAATTATTGATCCTAGAATTTTAATAATATTTGGGGCAAATGTCATAGAAAAGTTTGAGGTGTCATTTTCTAACATATACGTTAAAAGTTAATTTTCCAGTTTCCCCTATTCACAGCCTACTTACTACCTCCCACCCCTTCAATGAAATCATCTCAATCAGATGTCCATTACAATACATACATGTACTAACTTTCAGGTGAATATCTCAATTTTGTGTTATTAATCCCATTAATAATGGAGAGGAGGTAGCGGGGTTTGAAAAATACCAGGAATAAGGTATATACTAGTATATACACCAAATCTCAAATTTATTTTATCAACTCCTTTAATAATTGAGTAAGGATGGTGGGGGTGTTGACAAATGTTATTAAAAAATCTAAGACCTTGGCTTCTAGGACATACACTGAATTTCAAGTTTCTGTACTCTTACCAGATTGCTTTACTAATTTTTAGCTATTTACCTCTACTTACCCCCCACTCTTTCAACGCAATCATGTCAAAATATAATCTAGTTTCAGATATGGTTATAATACATACGTGTACCAAATTTCAAGTGAAAATCTAAATTTAATTTTATCAACTTGTTAATAAGGGAGTGTGGGCGGTGGGGGCTGGAAAATATTTGAAAAAACCTGAGGCCTTCGCATCTAGTATATACTCCAAATCCCAAGTTTCTGTCCTCTGACCAGCTTGCTTTACTTATTATCCCCTATTTATCCCTATTTAACCCTCAACCCTTTACCGGAATCATCTTAAAATATAATCTAGTTCCAGATATCGTTATAATACACACGTGTACCAAGTTTCAAGTGAATATCTCAATTTTATTTTATCAACCCCTTTAATAATTAGGTAGGGGTATTGGGGGGATGAAAAATATGATAAGAAAAGGCCTTGGTTTCTAGTACATACACCGAATTTGAAGTTTCTGTACTCTTACCAGCATGCTTTACTTATTTTCCCCTGTTTACCCCTACTTAACCCCCAACCCTTCAACGGAATCATCTCAAAGTATAATCTAGTTCCAGATGTCGTTATGATACATGCGTGTACCAAATTTCAAGTGAATATCTCAACTTTATTTTATCAACCCCATTAATAATGGAGTGTCGGGTGGTGGTGGAGGGACGAAAAATATAAAAAAATTTGTCGCCTTGGCTTGTAGTACATACATCAAATTTTAAGTTTCTGTATTCATACCATCTTGCTTTGATTATTTTATCCTATTTAACCCCCAACCCTTCAACGGAATCATTTCAAAACATAATCTAGTTCCAGGTGTCGTTATAATTCATACGTGTACCAAATTTTACGTGAATATCTCAATTTAATTTTATCAACAGCTTTAATAATTGAGTAGGGGTGGTGGGGAGTTAAAAAATATTATAAACAAATCTGAGACTGTGGCTTCTTGTACATACACTGAATTTCAAATTTCTGTTCTCTTACCAACTTGCTTTACTTATATTCCCCTATTTACCGCTAAATAACCCCCAACCCTTCAACGGAATCATCTCAAAATATAATCTAGTTCCAGATATCGTTATAATACATACGTCTACCAGATTTCAAGTGAATATCTCAATTTTATTTTACCAACCCCTTCAATAGTGGAGTAGGGGTAGTGGGGGGTTAAAAAATATTATAAAAAGATCTGAGGCCTTGGCTTCTAGTACATACACCGATGTTTCTATACTCTTACCAGCTTTTTTTTTACAAATTTTCCCTCATTTTAACCCGCAACCCTCCATCAGAATAAATCCAAAATATAATCTAATTCCTCGTCATTACAATATATACGTGTATCAAATTTCAAGCGAATATCTCAATTTTAATTTATCAGCCCCTTTAATAATGGAGTGTGGGGGTGGTGGTGGGGGATGAAAAATATTATAAAAAAATTTGTGGCCTTCGCTTGTATACATACATCAAATTTGAAGTTTCTGTACTCTTACCAGCTGGCTCTACATATTTCCCCCTATTTACCCGTAACGCTTTACCGGACATCTTCAAAAAACAATCCAGTTCCAGATCTCGTTATAGTATATACGTTTACAAAATTTCGAGTCAATATCTTAAACCGTTCCGGAGAAAACGTGCGGACAAAAAGGTTTACAGGCAGACCGACACAGACAGACTGGCAGACAGAAAAAATGTTTTCTCCCAAATTTAAAATCTCGACGTTTCATGACATTCTAAACCTATTTCGAGACAAGAAAAATTTAGAAATTTTTTTTACGATTACTATACTTCCAATCCACTATGTGGATGTGGAAGTAATTATCGGTTGCGGTTGTCTGATTAATGACTGATTTTATTCTTGACTGCATATTTATGTATGATTAAATTCATTTTATGTATAGTAAATTCCATTGTAAATAAGATCAAAATTAATTAAAGCATGGCACCATTATATTTTCTTATGCAAACATATACTTTTGTCATCAAATTCGCATCATTCACATTGTAGGAAATCAATATTTTTTACTAATCTTTGCACATGGCCTTAAATATATCACGTTGATGTGTTTAAAATTAATGAAACTAAAATGGCAGAGACTTTTAGCTTTTCCTGTGCGAACAAAAACTCGTTTAGGATTATCCTATAGCAAAATATGTTAATATATGCAGACATAGTAACAGCAAAGAGGAGGGAGAAAGACTTTATCATTTCCACTTAAACTACTTACCTACTCGGTCTGAAGCGTGCGGTAAGAGAACTTGAGATTTGCGTACACGTTTACTTATGAGAAAAAAATCAATACGGCGGGAGCGTAATCCATCATTCCTTCAAGAATCACAGCCATGAAATATGCTAGTTGACTTTAAACTTTTACCCATTGAAATATATCTTCTAAAAATTGATAACGATTTTATACTTACCACTTATTAACATAACTGACATATAAATCAAATGAACATTAGGAAATCTAGCAACAATTAAACTGGTATTGGAAATTTTCTACTTCTAAAGAAGTAGATAGTAGTTACAAGGAATTAAAAAAACAATTTGAAAAAATTTAAGCGTTAGTAAAAGAGAATTCCATAATAATTTAACAAGTAACGCAGAGAACAAAAGCAAAAAAATGTGGGAACTAGTGAACCTACAATTGGACAGGAAACAAATAAAAACAAGCAAAACACAACTAAACATAAACAACGAACACGTCACCAATACAAATATAATTGCGAATACGTTTGCCAAGAACTTTGCCACTTCAATAAAAGAAATAGCTGAGATCAACTTTTCACAAAACACTCTTGATTGCAATATGCAATCAGATGTGGGATATACTATGTTTCTTTACCTCTTATTAGAACATGAAATCATAGATATAATCACAAAATTAAAAAATAAATCTTCAACTGGTTACGCTAAAATACCTACTTTACTTATTAAGGAGTATAAATACGAACTATGTCACTACTTAACTGACATTGTAAATAAATTGTTAGCAATGGGCAGTTCTCTAAACAGTTAAACTTATCTGATAACTTTTGTGTTAAAAAAGTGTGATTCTGCTATATCTGAAAATTATAGAGCTATAGTAACGCTCAGTCTTTCACTAAAAAATCACAGAAAAAAATCGATTACCAAAAAAAAAATCACTTGTTAACTAGCTGTGAACATGGGTTCCGAGAGGGATTTTCAACTGAGACAGGCACAACTACGCAACATATTATTAACAAGCTAGATACTGAAAATACAATAGTGGGAGTCTTTTTCGACTTATCCCACGCATTTGACACTGTCAGCCCTCTCTTTCTGTTAAAAAAACTGAACTGTATGAGAATCCGTGGACCAATTAATGATTATCTCTTATGTAACACATAGAAAATTAGTAGTAAAGATTGAAAACTTCTACTCTGACTAATTTGATGTTGAGCTTGGTACGCCCCAGGAAGCGTATTAGGACCGTTCTTGTTTCTGCTATACATGAATGATCTGCCATCCTATATAAAGGAAGGGAGGTTGTTCATGTACGCAGGTGACACAACAATAATATCTGCAAAAACCAGATACGAGGTTAATATACTAACATCTAGGATACTGAAATCTTTCACAGAATGGTGTGCTAAAAATCACCTAATTATTAACATGAGTAAAACAGCATGCATTGAATTTACCAATTCCTACAAAAACCAAGATTTGAAGCTGAATTTTAATATAAATACCCAAATAGCACAAGTCGTCTTAAAAACGTCTTTATTATGTCTTATTTTGGTCTGAACGTCTTACTTCCTTATAGAGATGTCTGAAAGACGTCTTACCTTAGACGACTTTAAGACGTGTTACCTCAGACATCTTTAAGACGTCCGCGTCGTAGTAACGACGTCAATAATAGAGTGTAAATAATATATGATCTAAAAAAATATTTTTCAACAGAATCGTTTGTATTTTACGATGCTTATGTTTACTGTAATTTAGCAGGTTACTCTTGTAAAATATGTTGTTTATTTTTATAGAAATCAACAAATATATTGACCGAAAATATCTTTCCTATTTTACAATGTTCTTTGTCATATTTGACCTTCTGTAAAATATGTTGCTTATTTCTAAAGTTGGGAAAAAATTAAGTATACCCATTTTCTGGTTGAGTTATATTTTTAAGTAAATTGTTAATGGTTTAGTTGATACTATACATTTCATATCAACTAAACATTTCATCAGAATACTGTTTTCATATTTATTTGAATAAACAGCTATAACCGGGCTTTTTGAACATTCCTTATTGTTATTACACACTATTAAAATTCCGAACACATTTGAGTGTGCAAATATAAGCTGCTTTCGTTTACAATGAACATGAACATGATAAACAGGATTTCAATAAACAGAAATATATGATACAAAATTGCATGGTGAGGACAGAGACAACACATGAACAGGTTCCCTATGATTACAAATCACTCTGCTGAACGAAAGCAACTTTAGTGTCATCTGTCAATTCTGCAATTGATACTGTGTGTTGTCAGTTATCCAGAAACAAGACAGCAGATGTATTTATTGTTATAATATATAATATTATTATTACCATTTATTCATTGTTCATTCCATTACCACTTCTATTTTGTGTGCGTGTCTCAGTTACATTATTATTCAGGCCTGTTGTTGTTAATTCGCAGTTTTATAGTGTCGTTGTTGCAGTTATAAAAAGGTAGGTCTATACTATAGTATTTATATAGGCTTGTACACTCACATTTTATTTATTTAGTATGGTGGCAAAGACGTGGACTTTGGTATTATTTATTGGCGACAAAAGTGTGGAAGCTGTTCTCTCAAACTGGATCCAGGGAGACTTTTGTCATCGGCCATCACTTGCTGCAGACAAATTGTTACAAACAATAAAAAAAAACGTGAACCGCTGAACACTTGTTTGCCATCCGGGCCGAAACAATTTTTTTTATTAAAAAAGCTGATTTACGGACATTAAATATACAATTGTAATAAATAAAAAATCAACACGCTTTGTAGAGCAATGTACTTACATTAATAAAAACTATTTTGCATAATATAAATAAGAGAAAACCTCTGAAACCATAAAAAAATGTACGTATACAAATATAAATAAGGGAAAACCCCTGAAACCACAAAAAAATTGTACAAATATACATTTTTCCTCTATTTCAGGTCTGTTCTAGGTCTATTTCAGACCAACAACAGACCTTATAAAGATGTCTGTAAGACTCGTGATTTGTAACATAAGGCCTAAATAAGCCGTCTTCCAGACGTCTGTAAGGCGTACATGGACGTCTTTAAGACATCGTGAATGTCTAAGGAAGATATCTTTAAGACTTCTTAAAGACGTCTCTGTGCTATCTGGGTAACATTAGTTTAACTTCTAGTAAAACTACAAAATTTCTAGGTATCCCATTAGATAGTTCACTAGGCTAGTGTAACCAAACTGACCCCGTACTAAAATTAACAACGCTTATTTTGCTTTAGCTACTTTAAGAAAGTTTCTTGACGAGAAATCTCTTATAAATTTCTATTATGCCACGGTGTATTCTTCATTCTCCAATATTGTATGATGATGACAAGTTACGGACGTGCTACGTGTCTTTATTCTACGAAAAAGAATAATTCGTCTCATATTTGGTTTATCCTACAATGAGACAAGATTTAAAAACCGGATATCCTTATTGTTAGGAAACTGTTTATGTTTTAGGTATGCTCTATTTTTGTTTCTCGTTTGTTCAACAATTTTGAATTTTTCCTATATGTGCCCCATTGTATAATAACTAATCGTATGTACCATATCTTTTATAACACATTGGATTTTTATTGCTCTATTTATTGTGTAAATATTTCTGTTCCTTTTTTTTACAAAATAACTTGGGCACTGGTCTTCTTTGACGTATCTTATCCATTTATTTTTTAGTATTTGACAAACAAAGATTTAATAAAGATTATTATCTTTATTATTATTATTATTAACATGGAGGTGTTACGGGATACATACACAATACATAATATATAATTTTCAAGTTATTACGTGTAAGCAATTGATTATTGTTTATTGCTAAAATCGAAATTTGATATTTAAACTTACATACTTATTTATCGCATATTTAGTGACGTGAGTACTTTATTATGTATATAGAAATTCTACAGTATGTTCAGTTTTTAAAATCTTTACATGTTTTGGCCCAGACCATAGGGACATTTCGTGATTTCTGAATGAGAGAATCGTTTATTTTCTCTATTCAGGAGATTAAGCTCATCCTTATCGGATGAACGTCAAGAATGATTTTCTATCACGTTGATGACTTTCTGAGGATTATTATTGATCTGCTCTTAGCAGTAAAGTTTTTGAGCATCTTAGTTTGTAGACATTTAATTTTTAAAATTTACGTTAATCACTACAAACACATTCCTCTGAAAACCACACCACTGCTCATACCCTAACTTCCTTAACACAAAAGTATGCTTTTAAAAGTCAGTATGCTTCTATTTCAACATTACTTCATTTACTGTACAGATGCTTTATTTCCAAATCAAACCATTTTTGTTTTACAAATTGTGTAACTTTATCTGAACTAATCGAACATCTTAATTTTAATTGGATTAGAATTTGGAAAAATACAATGTTGTTTATAAATTTTTAGAAATTCAGTACTAAACTGACCACAAAGATTTAGTTTCGCTGTTTTGGAATTTTCGGTGTAATGCTGTCTATGAAGTAGTTTCTATAAACACGAAGACGCTCAAAACTGTGTGTCTAATACTGAGACTTAACACTAAGTGTCGAATATTGGCACTCAGTGTTGAGTGTCAATATTTAATCCCTTCAGAATAAAAATTATCGACCTGTCATCAATAAATTGGTTCCGTTATATTATTGAGACTCACTTCACTGGCTTCAAATATACTCCTCTTGCTTTTAAAGTGAATTATAATTTTTTCGCATAATTGTATTGAAACACATTCTTTATAGGATTTTGCAAACAGCAAAAATAATAACTATTTATGAGAACTAAGAAAAAAGCTATGTGTAAAAATATTAATGAAATATTCATTAGCGTAGGGGGTTATGTAGATGCTAGTTTAATCTGCGTGGCCATGTGGATGCTAGTTGGTGAATGACAATTTTCAAATAAGAAATTATACTAATTTATTTTAGGATCTTAATTTTCTAGCATAACCAGAATTCAGGTTATCGAAAGAATGCAAAGATTTCATTAATATTTTTACACATAGCTTTTCTTTTAGTTTTCATAGGTAGGTATTTCTTCTGCAGTTTGAAAAATCCTATAAAATGTACTACTCTGTCGAATATTTTACTCAAATCTAATTTTCTAGGCGAATGAGTATAGAAATTTGCCTCGTTGAAAAAAGAATTGTTCTGAATCATTTATTCAATTTTAACAACACTCAATATTATAAGTCCAGATTTATACTAATAGAAATTATCAAAGTCCTTGAGCAACTTGTAACGACTGCAAACTAATCAAGGTAATGGCATTGGTTTGTTAGTTCTACAGTCTAATTAATAATTGCATTTAATGCATATATAGGTGCTTCAATATCCACATCTATAATTCAGTTACCTCTATTCTGTTTAGCATTAAATCCTTTGAGCATCGTGGTAGATGGAAACAATCCATGAATATCACGTACATCTATACTAATTAAAGCATATATGAATTAATAGATAATTAAATTACTTGATTTAATGGAATATAATATTATATTCTAACCTAAGAAATGTGCACAGTGGCTTGATGGTATTCCATTTTGCTGTAAATATTCTTTCCATGAAATCGCAATTATTATTCAATTATACTAGTGTCGTCTCCTCAATTACTTAAAGTCATAAGCGAGAGTAGTGTCACATATCAAAATTAATAACTACTTTTCTATGTAAATTTGGCAAAATATCTTATTAGTATATTCCCTATAAATAAATACAAAAATGGAAAATCTAAATTAAAGAATTTCCAAATTTAAATCCATAATAAATAAACTAAATTCAATATCATTTATTTTCTAATCTATAAAATGTAAAGTATTAAAGCATTCATAACATATTAAAGGACGTAGAGTATCAGATTACAGTTACTAATTAATAACATCAGGTCATTAGTTTCCGAGCGCTTTACGTATGTAGGGAATATGTCGATCAAGCATTTATCAATCATATAAATAGCCCAGAATGAACGGGCAGTGGCAGTCCATTCTGGGAGTCCATCTGGGGACCCATCTCTCCCAACATGTGCCTTTGGTAAGGAAATATTATTTACTGTTTATTTTATATTCCTATTTTTTGACTTTGTTGTTTGACTGCAATCATTTTTATTGTTTAATTAATAAATATTATTTATAATTTATTTTGTGTCTGATCATTTCCCACTAGGAAAACCTCTCGCAGGCCAAGTGGCCCCCTTATTATAACAGTCATAGACCAGCGGTCGTGACAGTAGTTTTGAGTAGAAAACATTGTATGAAAAGAAATAGATTGATTGCCATATTAATGTTGGTTCACATTTTTAATTGTTGTAATGTAAGACGAGCTATACCAAGGTACTTCGCTAAAACTGGTTTTTCTGCTTATATTATACAAGGAATCGCTGTCATAAAAAGATACTTTAAAAGCACAAGACACGTCGCAATTCTTGACAAATTCACGTGTTTTCTTACACTAACCGTCTACTAAAATATAATGCCATTGAAATTCGTTATAGTTAGCCTTGATGCCATACTTTCTCTCCATCTTTGTGACATCCTTGTAGTATATGCAAAAGTTGCAAAGACTTGAAAAGTATTGCGAATGCAGTACAAGACAATTTCCCACCCCCCGTTCTTGAGGATTGGCAACATGATGGTGGTAATATTTCTTTTCCTACCCTTCCCAAACTACCCCTCGAAGAAATCACTTGTTTTTCGATATTTCCGTACTAGGCTTACGAGGGCCTCCCGGATAGGATTTTTTTCAGGGAACGTAGATAAATTGAGTAATTCTTGTTAAGGTAAGGCTCCACCAAGCCTAGGGGGTTAATACAACCCCCTCCACACATTTCAAAATATCCCAGATACATTACGAATGAGTTAAACAATTTTTCCTTCCCCCGCATTCAAGGGCGGAGAATATATCTCGAGAGCTCACGACACCGAGGGTGAAAGAGCTCTGTAAAATCTTTTTTAATTCGTTTTTTACAACTGGAATTACAACGTTCGTACGACTCGAACTAGACATCACACTCTTATGTTAAACTTTGGTCTATCTCGTTACATTCGTCATCATTATCATCGTCATCATCATTATTATTAGCAACACCGTCAGATATTACTATTTCCAGTATAATATTTATATTATCATCAAGAGTAACGTCATCGTCTTCAGGTAGCTGAAAACTTTCTGCGTGCACCAAATTATATGTCGCCATAACCCCGTCAATTCCTTATAAATTAAAATTAAAAAAAATCCACCTTGTGGAAGGGTTGCTTCAACTACCGGGGGTTGGTTGGGTCAAAGGTAAGTCATTTTACCCATATTTACTGAAAATAACCTAATCTGGTAATCCCTCATAAGCCTAGTAGGTACAATAAAGTTGAATGGGAAGTGGTTTGTCAATTTAGGAGTAGTTAGAAAAGAGTAGAGATTCCAATTTTGTCACCTTCGTTTTCCTCGCTTTCGAAAATGGGAGGGAAACGTTCTTCAGCGTATTGGCAGTGTTTTTGGGATGTTTTACAATTCAGGGAGGGGGCCACTTGAACACCTGGAGGTTGGTTGATTGGGTTCTCCTGTCAAGGATTAATCAATTTATTCATATTTGCCGAAAAAAGACAGATCCGGAAAGCCTAGTTTGGAAAAATCGAAAAAGTGGCAGGCAGTTCTTTTGATATAGGAGTAGTTCGAGAAAGATAGGAAAAGAATATCGTAAATATGTTATTGCTGATTATCTTGCGTATCTAATTAATTTATCAATAAATTTTGGACAGTTTCCTAAATTACTAAAATTAGGTAAAGTAATTCCATTGTACAAAAAATAAGATCCGCAGTCAGTTCAAAATCATAGGCCGATAACCCAATTAAGCTACATGTCCAAAATTCATGAAAAATCAGTTGCTAATAGAATATACCCATATTTAGAATCAAATAATTTATTCAGAAAGAGTCAGTTTGGCTATAGAGCTAATAAATCCACTGAACTAGCAACACTTGAATTTGTCCAAGAAATTTACCACCACCTAGATAATGGTAAAAAGTAATTAGTCTCTTCTTTGACTTAACTGCAGCCTTTTTTTGCCAATTTTAAATTTAAAGAAAGACATAAACACTGAAGGTTTAATAACGTGCTGCTATTCTCTAGCACATTCGCAAAAGTTTGCGTCACAATCTAGAAATTCATTGAAATTATGGAGATTAAACATTTTTTGATCCTCTGCTTATAATGCTGTAAAGGTAAGTCTTTAATTTTTTGTCACATTTATTAAAAAAATTTATGGCCCAGTAGTTTGGCCCATTTTGGCACCTCTTAAAACGGTAATACTTAACAATTAGATTAGATTTATTTCTCGTGCAGTGATTATGTACAGAATCGTATGTATCATATTGTAGTGAGTTTCTTTTAATGCATAATAAATTTTCTAAAATATATAGATGGAAGAGTTAAAATTTCATGATTTATGAATGAGTTCTTGCAGTCATTTCTATACTTGAGAGCATCCAGAATCCCTATTGCTTTTCTTTGAAGGTTGAAAACTCTGGGACAATCTGCAGCATGTCCCCAAGGGAAAACAGCATATGATATATTTGAATGACAGAGTGCAAAGTAAGCAGTTCTTAGTGTGTCAGTTGAGACACAGTTTGCTAGATTGCGTAAAATAAATATGTTACTACTTAGTTTTTTCGAGAGATAATTCATATGCTCTTTCCATTTTAGTTTTGGGTCAATATGAATGTCCAGAAATTTCACACTATTTTGCGGGATAACAGCAGTCTCAACATCTCTCAAAGTATCATGTTTTGAGTTTTCGATTTGTTCAGAAATCGCTCGTTAGAGTTTAACCATTTTTTCGCTTTTGGTTGTGCCTCACATGGCCTTGTTACAACATCATTGAGGTTATCAGCTGTTGAACATATTGCTGTGTCATCTGCAAATAGGATATAATTCTCCATGTTTTCACAAAAAGGGAGGTCGTTGATAAATATTAAAAATGGCAGATGTCCTAATACAGACCCCTGCGGGACTCCCACAATAAGCTGCCTTTTTGCAGATAGCACATTACCTACCCTAGCCCTCTGATACCTATCATCAAGGCAAGATTTCAATAACTGAATGCTACAATCCTCAAAATATTAATGTTTCAGTTTTTTTATAAGAAGTTCATGTGAAACACAATCAAATGCTTTACTTTATCACAGAAAGTTATTGATGTGTAATTGAGATTTTGAAAGCCTTCCAATATTTTTGTAGATAGTTATAATATTCCCTAAACAGTGTTGCGGTTTTTTCGAAATTCGCACTGGCTACTTGTGAATAAGTTGTTACTCTCAAAATAGTATGCCACTCTGTTTGCAATACATTTTTCTAGTATTTTTGATACCATTGACAGTAAGGAGATTGGTCTATAATTTGACACTTAGTATCACCTTTCTTAAAAATGGGTATAACTAATGCCTGCTTTAAGATGGAGGGGAACTTGCCTTCTTTGATGTATAAATTTATTAACTTAGTCAGGGGTATTATTATTAAATTTTTAATAGATTTTATGATCTCAACATTGAACCTATAGATATCCCGACTGTGTTTATTTTTTAAAGAATGAATTGTATCTCGTACTTCTCTCTCATTTTCGAGGCGGGCCCGTGCCGCTTAAGAAGCAAAATCCTCGGACCTCTTATTTTGGCGACCGCTATCTCACTTAAAAATTACAGAAACATATTTTGCTCCACAACACAACAAAGGAAGGGGTCATTTTTGTCTAGAAAAAGTTAGAGCGGTTTATGCGAAGAAATGTCGAAATCGCATAAATTTCTTAATACTAATTGTCGTTTGGTTTCCCAAAAAAATAAAAGTGCCCGCAAGAATCTGAAAAAATTCAGGGGTACGTAGGAAGGCGAGAGAAATCGAATAGCAAAAACTGCAGCTCTGTATCTCGTTTCGTTTTCGAGATTGAGCCATCGGAATTAGGTAAAAATACCGATTTTTACCCACGCCCGACTAGACGGAATAAATTAACAGAATGGTTTTACCCTATTTAAGGGTGAATCGGTGATCCGAACGAAGAAAGCTCAACGGATCCGGATTTCCGCTCTGAAAGACGGGGGGTAAATAGGTTTCATCGCGGTTACAAAAATTTGGTATCAAATTACAGTTTTTGGATGTTCTATAATATTGACAGTTTCAAACATGAAACAGTATTCTAGATAGATTCGTATTAATTCGTGACTGTGAGATTATAATTAATAATTTGATATCGGTTGTTGGTAAATATGCAAATACTGTTAATTCAAGCTGCTAAAACGTTCTATTCTCAAGTTTAAGAAAAGTAAAACTTAAGCGCTTAATTCCACAGCATCTTATTTACATTCCAACTTTGAACTTATAATTGATCTATAAACGTTGAACATGATCGTAATTTTCATATACTTACGTACTTAATTGGTGCCCTAAAGTAATTGTACAAGTTGAAGTATTACTTCGAAGTTGTAAGTCACTAATATTGTTCTGGTCTCTCGGCATCTGTGGCGTAGTTGGTGTTCAATGGAAAAGTTAAGTTCACGTTTAGCAGGAATATGTGCTCTATGTTCTATAGTTAACTACTGAATATTCAATGTAACTGAACTAGTCCATCGTTATTATAAACCAGTAGTGTCTGCTTCGGAATTAATACATCAAAGTGAGATAATTCCAATTTATTTAGAATTCAAATCGCTATGGAACTCAAGCTGAAAATTGGAGATTAAATTCGCAGGATATTTATTACTATTGACGTACTAAAGTCTGACTTTCAACATTTGAGTAACAACTTGGTAATTTCTTTAATATATTTATTTATTGACATATAGTTTTTATATTTTCAGAGCAAAATGTGAATAAAAATAAGAAGTTTGTTGATATACGAACCTGTTTATTCCATCTTACAGCGAGTAAACTGGACAATAATAATTACTCAAAATGTATCGTGTATGCTCAGTAATAGCAGACTTCGTGAAAACAATAATGAAGGGAAGGAAACGAAGATGTTGCCTCACTACTTGATAGGTTGCATAAGAACAGGAAAGATGGATTTAAAAAAACATTCTTCAAGGAGATGCGTTCACCTTTACTGTTTTACCTGGTAATCGTCCGACCCTCAGATTAGACAGTTGGCCTTGAAATGTGACAAAAATAGAGTAAAGCGTCTGTTCTATATGGGCGACCTGAAGTTATTCGCTAAGAAATAAATTTAACTAAAGGAAGAGTCGAATATAAACTCCCGCTTTTCAGAGTTTCGACCGAGACAAATATTAATATTTAAGGAATGTCACCCCTCCACTCTTCAATATTTTAATCGAGATAAATATGAAATTCTAAGGAATAATCACTCTCCGTTTTTCAAAATTTCGATCGATGCAAGTATTCAATCCACCCCCCGCTCCTTAGAATTTCGACTGAGGGCAAATATTCAATTGTAAGGAAGATCACCCCTCGCCCTTTGAAATTTTTATTGGGATAAATAGTTTATTATTAGGAGTGCCATCCCCTGTTCTTCAAAATTTATATCGAAGATTGTTGGGAGTCGCATGTTACTACCCCCCGAGCCCCGATTTTCTCTCGACGGCCCTGGGTTCGTACTCAATGGTCTACCCGAGATGTGAAGTAAGGAGCTGAGAGAAACATGTAAGTTTCTGAATGTCGAAGAATGCACCAAAATCGACAACGAAATGGAAAGCAGAGTAGCGAGGGAATACTACCGATTAGTTAGACATTCTCTGAAGACCGTGCTAAAGGTAAATAATAATATTTCAACAATAATACACATTATTGCTGTCCTTGTGGTTATCTACAATTTTCAAATTGTCAATGGGCTTAAAAGCGGGAAATCTGAAATCAGGCGTGCACAAATTATATGTGAACAGAAAGGACGGCAGCCGTGGATTAATACAGTTAGAGGAGGAATATCTTTGAATCGAAAACCACTACCGAGGGCGCCAGAAAGGTAACTGCAGTCAGCATTGTAGAAACTAAAATAGAAGTACGACCGGCAGTGGACAAGAAGGTGTCTACAAATTGGCTGAGTGACTTGGGCTTGAAGGGTGATACGGAGAGTTGAGTAGTAGCAACGTGGGACCAAGCTCTAAATCAGATACCATCTAAGAATATTCCTGAATAGCTTTTTGACAGCAAGTACAAGATGTGCGCATTGGCAGAGGAACATGTCAATCACGTGGTGATTGGTACTATTGGAGTACACCCATTGACATAACAGATAGACCAGTTGACTCCAGTGTCTCGCAAGCAAAGCGATATGCCTCTTACGTAAACTTATTATGATTATACCTATGAAATTGTTGTCGATACGTGACGTCACAGTTATGTGACGCATGTTTATTACTGACAGGGAAATTCACGCTAATTGAACACGTGATATTCAAGGAAATTGAGAAATAGAGCACTAAAAGAGACCTCGAAATAGTGGTGAGCAAAATGTGTTATGCAAAGACTAAAGGAGTGTCAATAATTGTAGGACCCCGTGTAACTGTTAAGAAGGGCCATGACCGGAGCCTACAACTACTGCCGTGCGCTGGTTCCGACAGAGTTGTATTCTTCAGTGTAACGCCAATGAATAATTTCTTTCTTTTATGGGCAGTTAGAACGTAACGCTTAGTGCGATAGTCTTACACTTAACTTACAAATATATCCTATGATAGTATCTTTGCCAAAAAAACTAAATATAAATACAATAAGAAAATAAATAGTGAGATATTCAAAAGTAATATTAATTTTATTCAATATAATGCACGTTAGTAACACCCACATCCACAGTTAAGTGGAAGTATAGTAATCGTAGAAAAATATTTAATTTTATTTTCTTAAAATAGATGTAAAATGTCATGAAACGTGAAAATTTTAAATTTGAGCGGGATTAAAAATCCTGTCTATCTGTCCACCTTTATGTCTGTAACTTCTTTTGTGTCCACGATAACTCTGGAATGGTTCAAAATATTGACTTGGAACTTCGTACACTTATGTATTATAACGAGATCTCGCATGGGATTTTATTTTTATGTTATTCTGATGAAGGGTTGAGAGATAAATAAGTAAAGCAAGCTACTACGATTCCAGAAACTTGGGAATTCGTGTTATTACTAGAGGCCAGATCTCAAATTTGGTGACATCTACTACCACTATCACCACTACCACCACTGTTCCCACTATATCATTAAAATGATTAGCAGAATAAAGTTCAGATTTAGATTTGAAATTTGGTACATGTATGTATTATAACAATATTTGGAACTAGATTAGATGTTGAGTTTATTCCATTGAAGGGTTGAAACCAGGATTTAATTTTTCTATATCTGCCACCTCCACCATTTTCAGTCCGCTATTAATGGGGTTAAAACAGCAAAATTAAAATATTGACTTGAAATTTGATACATGTACCTACATATTATAACGAAATCTTGAACTAGATTATATTTTGAGCCAGTTTATCAACAATATTACCGGTCGGCAGTATACAAGGTGTCAGAATAAAAACTCCCAGGCCGGATATGTTCTAAACGAATAGAGATATTTTAATTCTGTAAAAGTCAATTTGTAGAGCATAAAGAGAGCTTCATTTTTTAATATAATTGTTTTTTTAATATATCAGTATGTAGATGGCGCTGTGCTCTAAAGAAATATTTCGATTTGAGAAACTTTGAAATGGGATTTATGTGAGAAAAAATGAATTTCTCAGCAGATCATGTTCTAAAAAAAAATACCATAAAACTAACCGTTTTCGAGATATTTGAGTCCATTTGCCAATATTGAATAATTGCAATCTCTTCAACATTTCAATCCTTTAAGTGGGACAATCTGTATTTAATTTACAAATTTTAGAAGAAAATATTTAAAGAATTTTTCATGTCTTATGAAATTAAATATATTTGAAGTAACCCTTGGAAAAAAAAACACTAATAATATTGTTTATCATATAATTCAAACATTTAAGCAATAAACAAACAATTACGAACATAAAACAATGTTTACGAACTAATAAAAGTAAAATAACTAATTTAATAGGTGTTCAAATTTATTGCCATTTTCATTAACACACATCGTAAACCTATTAATTAATTCAGATCTACAAACTTTTAATAATGTATGCCGATTAATGGCGGCAACACTGGCATAAATTTTATTATAAAGATCTGCCATGTCTTCTATTGGTTCTTTGTACACTACACATTTTAAAAATCCACACAAATAAAAGTCTAATGTAGTAATGTCAGGAGATCGAGCGGGCCATCTAAGTACTCCATTGGTACTAATCCATCTTTCTGGGTATGTTTGATTTAAATAATTAACAACGTTGTGATGATTATGTGGTGTGACGTTTCGTTCACTCGTCGGTTGAGTGAAGGGGCGTCACTTTGGCACTCGAGCTCGGTGCGGTTACGGTAAGCTCGGGCGCCACCTTTACAGTTTTTCTCGTGGTGTAAAGGACCCACGCTAGCCTCTTGACACAGCCTGTTGCAGTAGGGCTGGGATAGCGTCAGAGGAAACACGGTACGTCCAGGGGTCTAGGGATAGTAGACTTCACGCACACAAAAATAAAAGGCACAGTTCAGATCCTATATATATATATATATTTATTATCCCTAATATATATAATTCTACCTAACCTATAACTACTACGGTTAACTATGGTGACGGTGGCGAAGCAAGAGGGCGGCTATAAGCAGGATACGAGTTTTAGAGAAACGGAACGGTAAGTCGGAGTAACTACTATCGGTATAAAAGCGGACAGAGCAGATACCAGGCGGAGGAAAGCAAAAGCACAATAAACAGTGAGATTACAACACAAATACTCAGGCAACTTGGCTAAGGCGCAGAGCCTAATGTTAGTACACACTTCCGGTCACGGTTCCTTGTTGGTGTAATCACCCCAAAGGAGAGATTAAACCAACGAGGTTCACGGGCGCTACTTTGCGCTGGTGGATGTCCTTGTAGCTTTCCGGCCGACGCAACTAGACCAGAAAGCTCAAAGCTTACCCAGTACTCGCTTGTCCTCCAGACGACGGTACTAGGCCAGAGGGCAAACACGAGTCCGGTTACCAGCGGAAAGTTTCCCAGTCACACACTCTCCCAACTTGCACACTGGCTCACTCCTGTAGGCGGTATTTGGTCGGGGATGATATCTCGGTGTGCTAGAAGGCTTTGTGACTTTCCGGCCGACGCGCGACGCAACTAGACCAGAAAGCCCCAAGCTTCCCAACTACTCGCTTGTCCTCCAGACGACGGTGCTAGGCCAGAGGGCAAACACGAGACCTGTTGCCAACCAATGTATCCTCCCAGACACACGGCGGAGCAAACCGGGATTAGTACACAAGGTGGCACTTAGTCCCAGCCAAGCTGCTTATTTACGGTCGGATTTACTTACCCTCTCTCTCCTGTGAAATGGCGGTTGCGGTCCACGGATGGAGGTCCAAATTAATGGAGGTCCAAATTAATGGATCCCCAATTAATTGATCCCAAATTAATTGATAATCTTTGGCTGGCTGGGCCAAGTATTCGTTAACGGTGAAGCCAATCGTGTCAGTGATGGGGACAGTGCTCCATCTGGCGGAGTGTATTTCTACTTGATAATTTTAATAATGAAAGTATAATACTTATTTATGCTCTGTGTGGACAGTATAAAATATTAATATTTAAAATACGAAAATAGACGGTGGTTTTGGGTGTAATTTCCACACCAGAAATTATGCCCAATACCTGTATTAGAAAATACTTATATCCTAAATAGAGAAATAGACGGCGGTGTCGGGTGCAATTTCCACACTATAAAAATGTTTCATTACAGTGGGCCTGCTCCATCTTGATGAAACGACATATTATCCAACTGAGGGGGAAAATTCCTTAGTAGTTATAAATCATTTTGCAAAAATTGTAAATATCTTTCACCTGTTAAATTCTCATGGTAGAGGTATCGGCCAACAATGTAACCATTAACGATACCACACCAAACATTTACTCCAAAACGATTCTGGGATCTGGTAAGTCTCATCCACCTAGGATTCTCTTAAGACCAGTAATGAGAATTATGTGTTGTGATTACTCCATTGTTGTGGAATCGACTTTCATCACTCCACATAATTGTATCTAAAAGATTTGGATTTTCTTTTCTAAGAGAATTGAAAATTGCGCCAAAAAATCTAATCTCGGCTCATTGTCCCCTGGAATCAAATGAACAAAATAAACTTTATATGGAAAAAATTACTTTGATTTAAGAATTCTGTGGCAGGTGGAACTTGCAATACTTGTTTCTTCCGTCAACTTCCGTACTGACATGTTTGGGTTATTTTCTACTTGATGTAATACCAGATGTATGGTCAATTTTTTTGCAAACCAAATATAAACATAACACATGAATATTTCATTTTCTAAAGCCCTACGTTTATACATTTTACTAAAGCAAGGGCCATAGAAAATAATCACAACAGTTAAATAATGAATAAGTGATTCCAATAAGTTTTTCTTTTAATCTGAGAAAAACAAATTTGCATGTAACATTTCTAAGGCAGAATACTACCTCTGCAATAACTTACATAGAAATTAAATTTGAAGACATCATCTGTTACTAAAGTAAAATTTTTAGCTAAAATACTCACCAGATTAGTTCCTTGCGGATCGCCATAGCTTACTGTCCAACAATCACTCACACGGTTCTCGAATTTGACATATCATATTGTCTATCTTCTCAATGGGATTTAGATAGGTCGAAAAGATTCCCCTAATTCTAAAAGACGTGAGTTTGACTGGTATGGCGCTTTGCGCCGACAGACATGGCTAGGTCTTAAAAGCGAAAGCTTTGACTTGTCTATAGCTAAACAAATTTGACCAGTAAATACAGCAATATCATCATTAGTTGGCTTTTTCTTAAAACTGAATGAAAGTCTGATTACAATTTAAAATTTAAATATTTTACAAATCTTATACCTGGTCTTATACTAATAATCTCAGATATTTTTCAAGGATAATATGGATTTGTAGTTATCGACTTTGCTTGCCTCTCCATTTTTATATAGGTTCGCTATTATCGCCTCTTTAGCAGAAAAGTTGATGCCAATTTGAAATATTTTATTATAAATGTGATGTATTGCTTAGTTGTTTATATGTGTCTGTAAAGTATTAATTGTTTCAATTTTTATACAATCCTTACCTGATACTGAATGTGTTTTTAAATGATTCATATGTTTTAATTTTAGGTAGAAGTAGAAAGAGGAAAGAATCGGTATGACTTAGAAACAACACTTGAGATTGAATATTAACCCAAATATTCATTCCTCTTTAACTGTAATGATATGGACAAAACTATGAGAGTAAAATAGGTTGTGGTAGAATGGAATGTTATAAATCTCAGCAGCAAGTTTCCATAAATTTTTCATGGTTCCTTTACAACCGCTCGATATATATAGAGAATACTGGAACCTGTTCTAGCCTCCTTCGTCAAAGAAATCCCTAGGGCGTTATTTCAGCATGCCAACACAAATGTTCATTTAGTAAGGTTAACAAAGGGCTGCTTATGAGAGCTGAGTTGTAAATTCGTTACTTTGGCTTCCTTAAGTTTCTAAATGTTTTAACATTGCGCTAGTGTAGAATTTGTTAAATTAATGATAGGTTTAGGTTAACATCCTAAAATTAATTTACAAATTATGTCAAGGTTAACTTCAGCTGATATATGAAATGAAATTCTAATAATATACGGGATGTTAGAAATATTAGTGCCTTAATTGTAATATGGCTCATCACCATCAATAGCCCTATAGCTCTACAAAGGACTCAACTTTCTGTAGGTTCCTCCACCATTCGTTTCGGTTTCGAACCCATATCAGCCAATTATGCGTACCTCATCTCCTCTTCCTTGCCATCTTTCAGTTTGAACCTTCTTCAAATTACTGTATCGATGACTACTGGAGCTTATGTAGACCAAAGAACTGAGAAACACTTGATATAAAGGTTTCACTAGTTTGTCGCTTGGATCTTTCCACTATATCAATCAATTACGACCTGCTAAATAAATTGTATAATGTCGATAAACAATATTGTGGAGTCGTTTCAACCTCTCGTGTCCTACGACCATGTCAGGAAGAAAGAGGATTCGTTTAGAATCGTTTAGTTAAGCAAGAGGCTAAACAAGGCTTTATACGGTTAAAAGTTTCACTGAACACCCCGTAGGGGCTTGTTTGTAAGCTATCAAATCCGCGAGCAACTTTCTAAGAAATAAAGATTCTTCAACCACAAGTGACATCGCCCCTTCCTCCTGAAATCGACTGATGAAAACATTTGGGAATATAGTTGATACTGTTATCATGGAGGAAATAGTTAAAATAGGGTTAATATAGGGCGACCATCCAACAGAAAAATGATTAGTAGATATGTTGCAAATAAACAGGGAAGTTCCGTGTTAAAATTTTTACTGATTTCTTTTAAAGGCACTTTAATCCTTTCTAAAAAAAAAAAAATGTTTTGCCCCTTTCAGTGGCCACTCATAAAATATTTTATAAAATAAAATAAATATCTCCATGAACAAAATTTCATGAGACTCTGCAAAAGTTATACTATTAGGAGAGTCCTATTGAATCCGCCATTTTGATTCTTCAACTTTTGACATCAGATTTAGTATTAGCTACTTCGAAAATACTTAACTACCAATTTTAAACAATTTCATCCGAACATTCGTCAAAATTCTTGCGAAATTTCCGAAAAGATAACAGTTTTTTTCCAATTTTTGATCAGCACAATGTAAGGTGACTACCATACCCTACAGTTTGTAAAATATTTTCACGTAAGCCATTCGAGAGAATCGATTCTACGAACACAAAGAACGGGAAGAATTGAAAACATTATGCTTTTAAAAATTTTTAAAAGCACATTTTTCAAATATATATATAAAGTACTAAACAATGTTTTACAAATATCCAACTGCAGAATCAACCCAGTGTATTAAGTTAAGGTTAATATTGCAATTAGCAGAACATGTCTTTTATATATGTCCGTTGTTAAGCAGATTACTCAACCAAACGCTATGGCACAAAAAATTCAAATCAGGGATATCAAAAAAATAAAAATTGGAATAAAACTGAAACCCTAGATAATTTAAATAAGTCTTTTATAACTGTTTGTGATTCATTTGTATTTGTATTGGATAATCCAAATTGCCAAAATTTTAACTTAAGAGTCAGCAAAAAAACATTTTTCTGTAAGCCGACCGACGAATTTGAAGTGATGGGGGTGATAATGAATTTGAAAAATACGTATTCTGTAGGACCCGATGACGTCCCTATTAACGTGTTAAAATATTGTTCTTCTGTTTTAGCAGGACCATTAATTATTATAATAAATTTATATTTTTCAACGGGTAGTTTCCCTAACGCACCGAAAGATGCTTTTACTATACCTGTTTATAAAAATGGAAATAAAGACGAAATTGTAAATGATCGACCTATTGCCCTAATATGTAACATATCTAAAATAATAGAAATAATAATTTATAATAGAATCATAAATTTCTTGGAACAAAAAAACATATTAACGAATATGCAAAATGGGTTTGTAAAAGGTAGGTCAACAATAAGAGCCATATTTCAGATCGTTGAGGAAATACTAAACTCCCTAAATTCAGGGGAATATGTTGCTGGGGTATTTTTGGATCTCTCTAAGGCATTCGACAGTATAAATCATTTAGAAATACTCTCAAAACTGGAGAGATATTGTTTGCGAGGATCTAGTTATGACCTTCTAGAATCATATCTCATCGATAGGAGACATTGTATTCGGGGTCCCCATGAGTGCAATGGAGGGTTCAAGATATCCCAGTACGAGTACTTGAAAAGAGGGGTCCCTCAGGGTAGTATACTGGGTCCCTTAATTTTTTTATTGTATGTAAACGACCTAATGGAAAATATTTTATATAAAGCTGTTATGTTTGCTGATGACAATACATTGTCAATTAAAGAAAAAAAATTGGTAGAATTGCAGCAAGAAATTATAAATGGTATGTCTATCGTGAAAGAATATTATTCCCATAACCATCTAAAATTAAATATCAGCAAAACAAAAATTATTAAATTTTCCGCAAATAATGAAGAAAACATTGAAATTACGGATGATACAGAGAAACTTACGTCGTCCTCAGACACTAAGTTCTTGGGTGTCATAATAGACAAACAACTCAAGTGGAAGGTCCATATAAGTTACATAACACCGAAAATCAGTAGTTTCTGTTACGCACTAAGAGTGTTGTCTCAGTCAGTCGACGATTCCACAAGTTTAATTACATATTACGCTTACATCCATTGTATTATACGATATTATTTTCTGGGGAAGTTCTACAGATGCTCATAAAATACTTATATTGCAAAAAAGGTGCCTTAGAAGTATTTGTAATATGAAACGAACAGACTCCTGCAAATACATCTTTACTGAAAAGAGGATACTTACCTCCACCTGCATCTACATACTAGAAAGTGCCAGTTATGTAAAAGAACATTACACCATGTTTATAAAACATGAACATGCGCACGATTACGATACTCGTTAAAAAGAAAAATTACGTCCTATAAAGACAAATTTAAGTTTAGTGCAGAATAGTGTGGTCGGTCAAATAATATAAATTTATAAGCATCTACCCAATTATATCAAAAGTGTAAAATCTGTTAAATTACTGAAATTAAAATTGAAAGAACTATTAATAAAAAAATACCCTGGAAGAATATTACATGGATATTTTTTAATCAAGTGTAATCGTTATTATTCTTTTCTTTTATGTTTAAAAATCTATAAATTATTTCTTAACTATTATGTAAGACATATTTGTTTGGTAATTTATGTATAAGTTTGTTTTTATACATCACTATGTGTTCATAACTAGTCTCTATGTAAGACTATTGTAATATTTCTTTTTGTGACACGTTCTACACCGCAAGGTATTACTGAATAAAGATATTTTATTATTATTGTTAATATTATATGATTTGATGTGCCAGGAACTCTTATAGATAAAACTAATCTCATTAGAATTACATTCAGAGAAGCGTATAATCCCATTTTGTAATTAAATATCCAGAATAGTAAGATATATTCACGCAGGTGGTAGATTTAATTACATCATACTTTGACAATGCTAGAATACACGTTCCATTGAATTCAAATCATTCATCTCAAGTACGTACATCATCCGACGCAACAATATGACAAAGATATGGAGAGAATTTGCAATAAAGATTCCGTCTATAACTAGAACACCAGAACAATGCGTTTGTCACTTTCTACACCTGTTCAAGCGACAGCAGTCATTTGTCTTCAAGAGCCCAAAGTCTGCTTTGATCACTTAAACGCGATAGTGGAAAGTCGGACAGTTGTAATAGATCGAGCGCTAACCCAAAATACAAACCTATTTAGAGAGGAACGAAGGAGGAAGTTAAGTTTTTATTGGGTTTTAGTGGCCTATTGTGGCTGAGAAACTTTCCGTTCAGTATAATTTCTCTTGATGTTTGTTTGCTCTTTTGGTCATTCATTATTATAATTACTAAATTTTTATCATTTTGTGGCTTTTCAACTTATATAATTCTTATCCTTATTCTTATTCTTATTAAAATAAAAAAAATAGTTGTTGCCAATCACAAATATATGTCTATATAATCTTTTCCTCAGTTATTGCAAAACTCCCTTATCCTAAGTTTTTCTGAGACTGGGTACACCCCTCTTAACAGAATAATAATATAAACGACACTGCTGAACCTATTGATCTCGCATTAAACCAGTTTTGATGAACTTACCCGATTCAGTAATAAAGGTAGTACTGCCATTGACATATTTGTACAAATTTCGATGATGATTTAGTTGAAAAAGGAATAAATCAGACTGGCCTCTTAGATTATTCTGCTCGAAAAACAAAAAAAAGAGCCTTATAAATATAGATCTGTCTCTAGATAAAATATTCGCCAGTTTACTGACAATCTCAAAGCTGGGATAACGTTTTTATTTATTTATTTAATTTTATTTTTACATACGCTATCCAACAGGTCGAGATACCCAATTACTGGATAGGACAAAAAAGATTACAAAAAGAAAGGAAAAGAGTAATATAAAATTTGAAACAAAGATGTGCATACATGTACATAATGTACAAGCAGATCGATTAAGTAAAATATTAAAATAATTATAAGAACATTTCAGGAACACAAAGTACAATTGTTATAGTAATGAACAATAATGAGTTAATTATTATTAAAAATACATAATTTTAGAGAGGCAACGTTGCAGTTGAAAATATCTACGCGGCCGTGTATGTCATTGTACGCAGTACACATACCTTGAAGAGGTGAATTTTTTTTTATATTTGTCCTGGGCGTGTTTAGTTTAAGCAAATCTGTTTGACGTGAAGCAATTCTGTGAGCATGAAAAGGAAGCATATTAAGTATATAAGTGCTGTCGGTGATATTATGTATGAATCTATAAAGAAAAGTTAGATAAGAGACTTTACGGCGATCTTCTAATGACACTAATGAGAACAACTTTAAATGTGGAATACTTCAAAAACCTGCGTTGAATATTTTCTAAGTTATCTATATGTGTCTTATAATATGTTGACCAAATGATTGACGCATATTTCAAATTAGATCTCACAATAGAAAAATACAGTAGTTTGAAACCGGAGGCGTTATTGAAGTTAAAAGTATAATAAGAAATCCAAGACATTTATAGGATTTTTTGACAACTTGATTAATATGATGGGTAAATGACAGCTTTTCATTAAACACTACACCTAAATCAGTAAATGGATCAGGTCTAGAGAGTACGTTATTTTCCAGCACATAATCATATTTTATGATATTCTGTTTAGTTGTTACTGATAGAACATTACATTTTGACGAGTTGAAGAATAATTTGTTTCTTATACACCACTCATTAATTTTGTCTACATTGTGTTGCAAAATCAAAGAGTCGTCGATGCTCGAAATTCTACAGAATAATTTCAGATCATCAGCATATAGAAGACAGTTCAGGGTGATATCAATAACAATGTCGTTAATAAACATAATGAACAAAAGTGGACCTAAATTAGATCCCTGTGGGATGCCTGAGGTTGGTAAAACCTCGGCAGATCTATGGCCACAGAATAAGACAAATTGGGTTCTATTGTTTAGGTAAGATGAAAAATAGTTAATGAGGTCATTTGAGAATCCGAAAACGTGTAATTTTTGCAAAAGAATACTATGGTTAAGTCTGTCAAAACCTTTAGAAAAATCTGTATAGATTATGTCAACTTGACTACCATCATCAATTGCATCAGATAAATACTCAGTTAAACAGAATAAGTTGGTAACTGTTGATCGGCCTTTAAAGAAGCCGTGTTGGAATTCAGATATTTGATGTTTAACATGGCAAAATATATGTTCATGCAATAATATTTCGAGGACTTTAGCAGAGTTATTCAAAATTACAATGGGCCGGCAATTAGTTATTAAAGTTCTATCACCTTTCTTAAAGATGGGTATGATTTTGGACTGTTTCTAACATTGTGGAAATGTTGAAGTATGAAGAGATAGATTGAAAAGTATACATAATGGTTTGGCAAATACTGCTGCACAGTCACGTACTACGAAAGATGGAATATTACCAGGACCACTGGTTAGTTTTGGCTTTAACATCTTTAGTGCCTTGAAAACCTCATCTTCTGTAAGATTACGAATATTTATAAGTTATTAAGAAGGTCATTATGTTCATTATCGACATTGCATTGTTCTAGAGTAGAATAAGATTGTTGAAAATATTCAGCAAATGAGTTACTAATTATATTAGGATCGGAAATGATATCATCGTTATACTTGAAACTTTTTGTCAGATTGGACGTATTTCTTTTGAAATTAATATATCGCCAGAATTCAGAAGGATTCTGTGCAATATTTTCTTGTATATATTCGCTGTAATTTTTGTGTGCAGTCTCCATATCGGATTTTATTTTACGTCTTAAATCTTTAAACTTTTGGAGATGTTCTTCATTATCGCTAAATTTATATAACCGCCATACATTGTGCTTTTCTTTTATATTCTTTATAATTTCACTGTTAAACCGAGGAGGGTAACTACGTTTAGGTATATATTTCATGGGAACACAGATGCTTAATATGGGTTCTAATATTTCATAGAATTTCTCACAAGCTGAGTGAACATCGGAGAATTCGGTTAATAAGTTCCAATCAACATCAGAGAACATTTGATATAACATGGGAAAATTTGCTTTTCTGAAGTTGTACGTATAAGATATATAATTTTTGTAGTGATTATTTCTGACACTACGAACATTATAATAAACAAGAAGAGCGGGATGATGAAGGTCCTCTCCAAGAAGAATATCATGGGCTTGTACTACCTTACAGCTCCTGTTAGATAAAACAAGATCAAGTAATTTATTGTTTGAGTTCCTTACAGTATTGAACTGCTCTAAATTATTTGAGTAGCAGGCGATGCAGTATTAGAGTGATCATAACAATAATTAGGCAGAATGAAATCACCCAGAATTAAGATATGTGAGTTATAAATAAAGTTAAGAGCACAAAAAGTATCAAGAACAGAATTGTAAAAGTCAGATGGCATATTTGGAGGAATGTAAAGTGTAAAAATATAGAAGTGATAATGATCTAATACTATTTTTACTCCTACAATATCAATTAATGACAAGTCACGAAATGATCTAAATAATACTCTGATCTAAATAATACATAATTATCGTGTAATATTTCATTATTCTGAATATTTGAATCCAACCAGGTTTCGGAGAAGGCAGGTATATCATAGGAACTCGCAAGAAGAGCATCATATAGAGAATTTTGTTTCGTATTTAAACCTCGTACGTTCTGATAGTAGAATGATAGACTATCATTAATGGAAAAATTACTGTTATCATCTATGACTGGATATGAAGAGCTGATTGTAGAAGCGGTGAGTTCATTTGTTGAAGGATCGCCGATTAGTTGCTATTGATATCCCAAGTCAGTTTTTAATTTGTGAACCGCGTTTTTATAAGATTGGCATTTTTCGTGATCCTAGGGGGCATGATCTATGTCTATGTCAACTTTCTTATTTTCTTTCAGATTGATACAATTAATGCACTTATGATTAACAGAATTACATTGATCCATAGCATGATTTAAACTACAGAGGACAAGTCAATTCTTTTTTACAGACATTTTTTGAATGATTGAAACCGTTGCAATTAAAGCAACGCAGAATATCGATAGCGTCATACATTTTACATAAATCTAAGCCCTCCAGTAAATAGCCATTACTAATTACCTTATTATAAGATGTGATATCCAACTGCAACGTTGCTTGATACATGTTCTTATTTTTTTTTGGTTTGCCAGATTTTTGTGACAGCATTCAGATTTGTCTTGAAAAATTTCATCATTTTGTTTGAGAATTAATTTCATCAGAGCGTCAGCATTAAGTCTTTCCGTTAAACCTACAATTCATACACGAGGATGTAATCCTTTAACTTCTCTGATTTCGTATTCAGATGACATCTTTTCTTCTATGATTTTCTTGAATTTCGAAACTTCTTCGGTGGTTTTACAACCCTCCAGTATACCGCCATACTTAATATGTTTAATTTTATTAATATTTATATCAGAGTGAGACACGTTAATATTTTGTAGGATATCTGTTTTTGTTTGATTATTTTCCTGAGAATGTTTAGGTTTTACTACCACAGCAGCATGCGAATTGTTGCATAGAGCTGCTGAATATGAAGGTTTTTGTGTGCTCGTAGATGGAAGATTAGTTTGAGTTATAATACTTGCTAGTTTTTCTTCAGCTTTTCGATGTCGCTGATTACGAATTTGAAATCGAAATTGAAAATTATTATTATGCACATATTTTCGCGCCACCTATAAGGTAGTGTACTTGGCGCATTTTTTTAACGTTATTTCCCCAGTAAGCATAATCCACGATCGATTATGATTAAGCAAGTCTGATGAGATATTTTCCTTTTGATTAAAAATATGGTACTATTGGTAATTATCAAAGTGGAATGGATTATTGTTGACTTTTTAAAATCGTCGTATGATTAATAGTAATCTTCGAATTCCACTTTAACAGCTATGTCTTTATCGCTTTCTCTTTCTTCGCCTTCCTCTTGCTCTCCTTGATGGATTTCTGTAAATTATTGTACGAAAAAAGATGGATCAGTTATCTCCTCATTGATATCATTAGTATTTTCATCTGTTGTATTTGATACAACATAGGTGAAGACTGGCCTTGACAATTAGTACATACTGGCGAATAAAATAATCCGACTTTGTTACAGCCACAGTTATTACTACAACGCTCCTTGCATTTAAAAATATGGTATTAAGTTTTCTGGGGCAGGCGTTAGGAAAATTTGAATTGGCTCCAAACTATTGTCTATTAATTTCCGTCACCCGTCTTCTTGGTCTAGTTCATTGCCTAGCCATACTTGGATTTGATAGTAGACAGATATAAAGGTTAATAAGCAGCAGCAGATGTTGGAGGAAGACAGGATTGTAACATTTGACAAAGCTACATGAGTAATTTCATATTTGAATACGGTAAATTGACCCTGATTAATTCATTTATTGAGTATAGAGGTATGCAACCCACTCAACTTACGTTCAGGAATTTGATGGTAAATGGTTGCCCATTTTTTATGTGAAATTATGAGAAGTAAACATGTTTTCTTTAAGTATAATTTTGAGTTAGAGGTGTTAGTCGTATATTCTTGTAGTTGAGATATTACATAATAGTTTAATTCAGTCTTTTGATTGCAAAGTTCTTTGTTGTCACATTTTTATTGTCTAGAGAAAGCGTTCTAAGATGCTCAAGTTGGCAACACGGAGAACTGTTAAAGAGATTTCATGCTGGTAGCTCGTTTTTCGACAGTCACGATAGTGAACGGCGGCGGTCCCGATTTTGTGTTGAAGAATTTGGGTTTTACATCGCTTACACTGAAAAGGGATTTCATTTGATGTACCCAGTGTTTCTTTACCGTCCTGCCGAAAGCGTTTTGTAAATTCCAGGAAGGAATTCTGTTGGTTGCCGTAATTTTATCACCACATGTTTCGTGAGGTTATGTAATATTTTCTATATGAGGTGAGCTTTTATTTTATTTAGTTTGGAGTTTTATTTGGTTTTGTTTATTGTAATTATTAGTGTTTTGGAGGGACTGGCCATTTGAAAATTAGTTATGTTTTGGAGAGGCATATATTTGGGTTAGGCCAGCGATAATTTGGGCCACGCAATTTAGTAGTTCATGCTTGGTGCCATCATGTTTGGTTATGTAAGGGGGCCTAGTACTTAGATGAGTAATAGGAGGAAGAGTGTAAGGATAGCCACATGGCTAAACTTCGCCTTGTAAATTGCTATTTGTAATATGCTTGTAAATGTACATCTACACTCTTTGAATAAAGCAGTTTATTATTATTATTAAGTCTGTTACTCAGATATTTGGTCATCTGTGGGTCCTGCTGACACTTGGAGAAGTTTAGGGCTTGGAGAGTTGTTCGCAACAGTCTCCAAGAGATTTATTCAGAAATTTTGGAGCGACACGAAGTCTTAGTCACAAGCAACATCGAGAAGGTCTATGAAGTGATGACAGGTCACGCTGCAGTCGCCACAGAAAATGCCATGACCCTGATCAGGTTTTTTGTTTCATTTTGATTACATATTTTTAATTTAATTCGGTGACATTGGCTGAAGGAAAAACCAAGGCCAAAAAAAAACAAACATATTTTTAAAGAAGTTCAGTAATTTTTTTTTGTTCAAATATTAGAGTAAATTAAACAACGATTTTGCAACTACAAGTTAAACTCTAAGTTTATACCTAGTAGGATGAAACATCTTAAGATTTTTTACTGTGAAGTAACGTATGGTACCATGTGATACTAATTTACCTTCTACTACGTCACGTGTGAAGTATTTTTAATAGAACACACTTATTTTAGATCATTCTCTAACATTCTAGTGTACACAGCGAGCATTGCAAAAGTTGGCTCACAAAATTTCGTCTATGACATAATATTCTAGTGATGAGCTGTAATTTTAATCCATTGTAAACCTTTAACTCGCTATTGTATATCTAAAACTCATTGTTGGAATTACCTAAGCCGTAGTTGCATTTTTATGAAAAACTCAAATCACTGAAATAATTTTAAATGGGGTCATGCACACATTTTGAAGCTCTATTGCATATAGGTTATGTTTAAGTAGTAATAGTGAAATTATTTATTTTTTATTGTTGTACATCTCACTTGTGTCGTAATAAATGTCTAGTGTCTACATGTTCTTATTATTTGCAATGGTACACCTGATATTTGCTTAAATTTTGAGGTTTCATAGGGTAAAGTACAAGTTTTGATATTGTCTATATATTTTGATTGCTAGTAACTTAATTTTGTTCCTGGCTGGCAAAATTATTTAAATCATATTACATAATATACAGCAGGTGGCGCCCTTTGAGTGTACACACACTCCTAATCCACGGCCCAATGCTTTCCAACAAAAAAAAAGAAAAAATGGTTGCCGGTCGCACCGGTATAACACATTTTAATATTTAGGTATTAAAAATGTTACAGGATAACTGTACTCCTTCATTGTTTCGTGTACAATTTTCAGCTCCGTGCGAATTATTGCGAAGTTGAATGTCTATTTTGACTGGAAGCAAATAGCTATGATATGTTGCACAAATCACTTTTCCATGCTCCGTCATTTACATCATGGAAACCTTGACCGCTGAAAATGTTCCACATAGTATTTAGTTGCTACCCATTAGAACCCATTGCACTTTACACATGAATAATTAAAAAAAAAACAACAAATAGTACTGATGACACATCATGGGTATAAACCTTTATTTAAAATTAAATCATCAAAATCAGTCGAAAACTACTTGTGCTTTAAATACGTAAACGTTGTACTCCTTGATATTTATCCTGTCTTTAGGAAAAAAAGCGCATTACAGATTTACTGCTTTATTTCAAACTACCACCAAGTGTAATATAAATGCTGATTGGATCATGTAAAGTATAAGTATATTGAAATATGCACAATGAAAGTTCTAAAAACGCCAGCCGCCTTAGTGTCGCCTATTCACTTGCTCGAATGGAGAACAATTTCATTCCAGAAACTGGTTTACATAAAATATTAAGAAACTGATATTTATGTAGAAGGACTGTCTGTCAGATACTGTCAAAGCGCGCTTAATTTTATTAAGTTCTATAGTTTTGCTCAAATGTTCAACTGGATTGCATAATCTAATTGGACTCTGACCAAAGTTTTACATGTTTCAATGGCTAACGATGTTATTGTACTTTATGTTTATTTGACCAAATCAAATTATTCGAGGGCATCCCAATATTAAATACTAAAAGAATATCTCTCATTTAAGCGTGATATAGATATTTTTATTTTCTTGACCGTTGATATAGAATTAATTTGATGTATATCTTGGAATCCTTGAGTCAGTTTAAATGAAAAATATGTTCCATTACGTTTCGGTTTATTAAGCATCGTTAGAGAAGCAGTATAATATTTACACAAATAGTAAAACCTCGTTTTTCCAAATATTGTAGTTTTTCTCTTAGGTTGGTTAACAAACCGCAATGAAAGAAAACATAGGAATTTTTTATTTAAATTGATCGAAAAATCCCAATATATACAGGGTGATTCATAGTGGATGGAGTATTAGAAGTATATGGACAGAAAATTTTAGTAGTTCTAAAGTCAGTCAGTCTAAAGTCAGTGTGGCCAATCCAACCAAAATAATTAGAAGCATGTGGGACTTCCGGTTATAGCGGAACTCGATACCAACTTGCTTATTTTAAATGGAATAACTTATATATTCGACATCTCGAAAAGACCATAAAATTCTGAGTCCAAACATATAGCACACCCTATATCTAAACCTAGCAGGTTCGGAGATATTTGATATTATATAAAAAAAAATTGACAGGTGCAATGGTTTGAACACAAGGTGAGCTGCATAAATTGGAAATACATTCCATGATAGTGTACCAAGTGTTCCATTTTTCACGTTACATTTTATCAAATTCAAACCTCAAGCACTTTTTTATTTCAAAGGGAACACCCTGTATTTTTTTACACCGTATCGTGTAAAATAAAATTTTCCTTTCTCTAGTACAAGCATTGTAGGGGTTGTTACAACTTTCTGAGATGTTTGCGGTTTTCTTAAATGTTTTAGATTTTTTAGTAAAAATTATCAACTTAGCTATGATTATAAACAATCATCAATGTCACTCATTCTGTTGTTATGTGAAAAAGTGCCAGCAAGTTTAAATTACACCCATGGTGACTTTTTAAATTAGTTTATTATTTATAGGAATATGATAAGGTAATATCAAAAACATGTAAGTAACGCATTTGCCTCTAAATACCCACAAAAACAGAAACAATCACCAAACACTGAAAGGCGTATATTGGATAATTTTAGAATATGTAGTTCTGTCAAAGCAGAAAGTCAAAAGCCTATTGTTGATGACGAAAATATAGAAATTCTTGGATATTTTCGGGCATTTCCGATGATGTCATTAAGGCAAGCTGCTCCGGAATCAGGAATATCCAAGAATTCTATTCACAGAATCTTGTCAAAACGTAAGTTTAATCCATTCTCGTTCCATATGGTTCAAAAATTAAAAGAACCAGATTACCTAATGAGAGATAATTTTTGTGAATTTATTTTAATAAGGCATGAAAGTGACAATTCTTTTTTGGGAAATATTACACTGTCAGATGAAGCTAAAACCAAAAGTGGACTTTTTAATCGACACAATTCCCATTACTCTAATCCTCATGTATTCAAAGAACCAAATTTTCAAGAACATTGGCAGTTTAATGTTCATTGTGCCGTAAGAAACGATAGAGTCGCAGCATTACATTTTTATGAGGAAAATTTAAATAGTAAATTAAAATGATTTCTTCAGCTAATGCGTAATTACAATTTGTTGTGTTAGTAGGTGAAAGGTATCTAAATATTCTATAAAATTTGGGAAATAACTATCTAGACAATTTATCTCTCACCGAACATAGACAAATTTGTTATCAGCACGATGATGGTGCTCCTCCACATAACTCGTATTTGATTAATAATTTTTTACAACATCTTTTCTATAATCAGTGGATCGCCAATAATGAACATTTCCTAATGCTTCCTCGCTGGCCTGATTTATTAGTTCTGGATTCTTTTGTTTGGGGAAGTATTAAAACAAAGTGTATGAAAGTCCATTAACAACCATTGAAGATTGTATGCAGAGAGTGAGAAATGCATTTCAAAACTTGTCACCCGATTCAGTTAGAAGAGCCACCCATGAAGAACTAGTCCGAAGGTGCGAAGAATGTCTGGAAGTTCGAGGGCTGAATTTTGAATATTTATTGAATTAAAATGAAAACATAATTTTAATAATTTTTTTCTTTGCATGTTTAAAAGTGAATTATTTATTATTTGTTTGCTTATAGTAATGAAACATATTTTTTATAGGATTTTGCAAACAGCGGAAAGAAAAACTATATATGAGAACTAAAAGAAACACTATATGTAAAAATATTAATGAAATCTTTGCATTCTTTCGATAACCTGACTTCTGGTTATGCTAACAAGTAAGAATTCTTATTTGCCATTCTCATTATCACACTAGCATCCAATATAGCCCTACGACTAGGCAAATTAAACTAGTATCTACATGATCCCCTACGATATGTAAATTCAGTTAAAAATGAGAACAAAAACCTGAAATTAATTTATTTACCTACCTTGTCTTTAAAAATTTTTTCATTCTAATGAATTACATTTTCATAAAATCTCAATCTCAATAAATAAATTAATTTCAGGACCTTGTTTTCACTTTTAACAAAATTTATATATCGTAGGGGATCATGTACATACTAGTTTAATCTGCCTAGTCGTAGGGGACTATGTTGGATGCTAGTGTTATAATGAGAATGGCAAATAAGAATTTTTACTTGTTAGCATAACCAGAAGTCAGGTTAACGAAAGAATGCGAAGATTTTCGAACATACAGCCAAGACGAAATTACAGTACCAAGTGCCTTTTTTTAAAATGGAATGCCATGTACATCAGTATATTTTTTGAAGCCTCTTTCTAGGCTCTATTCATTCCTGTATTAGCATTGAATATCTCCTAACCATTTGGATGTAATGAATTTTTTTGTTGAAAAAGTGCAATCTGCAGATGGATATTAAAAAAATCACCCCAGTCGCAATTATGGGTTTTAAGAAAAACTTATGTGATCACCAATTATGAGATATCTAGTTAATGCTTTTGAATCATTTTCATTTCCTAAAACTGTACAGGGTGGCCAAAAATTATTTTTTAATTAAGAACTTTTTAAATTGAATTTTCTCAATTTTTTCAAATGAAACCCTATATATTTTTCAACGATGCGTTGTTGAACTGAAAAACGAACATTTATTGTTCTTCCCTATGGCAAATTGCAACTAGTGTCAAATTCAAGAATAAACTTTCCATTTCTTCCAATCCATTGAATTGAGTAAATAGTATTTAGCAGGTCCTTTACTATATTGTTTTTCTGTACATTCTTTTGCCGTTTTCGTTATTCGACAAGCAATAAAACATCAGTTTATTGTAAATTGTCGTGTACAATGAAGCATTTATCACGCTTATCGGTCGTTAGTTACAGTTTGTATTGAATTTAAAATATTTGGAATTTTACAGTATAAATTTTAATTAAGCGGAACTTGTAGACATGACTTGTTTTATGCGAGTCAGACAGAAACTGTTTACTTGCCAACAGAATTTATCACCAACGTTATCCTGAAAGAAGGTTTCCTGATGTTAGCAGCTTCCAAAATCTTCTAGATAGATTTCTGGTAATATCGAATATAAAAAAAGTGAAAAAATAAAACGTGTTGTGAACAAAGGAAATTAGTTTTCTGTGTTGGTGGTAACGGTTGAGAATCCCCATGTTAGTCTAAGAGAAGTGAGCTCATTAGTAGGAATAACTTGCATGCATATCATATTCAAATGCACCAGGAATTATCTGATGACGATTTTCAAAAGCGCCTACAATTTTGTAATTGGGTCAGAGGTAAAAGCAAGATGATGTCAACTACTTCAATAATGTTTTATTCACTGATGAGGCAACTTTTCATAAAAATGGATTTGTTAATAGGCACAATTTCCAATATTATGCTTCGGAAAATCCTCACTTTCTTTTGCAAGTTGATAACAAACACAGATGGTCTATAAACGTTTGGGGAGGACTTATTGGAGAAGATGTAATAGGGCCACATTTATTTGATGGTACATTGACTGGAGCTATTTACCTTCATTTTTTGGAAAACTATCTAAATTGAAAAGTAATTTTTGGCCACCCTGTACAGTTTTAGGAAATGAAAATAATTCGAAAACATTAATTAGATGTCTCGTAACTGCTATTCACCTAAGTTTTTTTTAAAACCCATAATTGACTGTGACTGGTGATTTTTCTAATATTCATCTGCAGATTGCATTACTTCAACAAAAAAAATTATTATATCCAAGTGGTTGGGAGATATTCAATTCTAATATAGGAATGAATAGAGCCTAGAAAGAGGCTTAAAAATATGTACTGATATACATAGCATCCCATTTAAGAAAAAGGCACTTGGTCCTGTAATTTCGTCTTGGCTCGCCCTGTATGTTTGAAAATAATTTCCAGTTATAGACTCTAGTTTACTTGCATTTTTTTTAATTTCTAGCTATCGTAGAACTCGAGATATCGAGGTCCGACGTACTATTGCCCCACCCTGTGTAGATTGTCCGATTTAAAAATTTGATTCTCATGTAAACTGCATCGAAACTGGAAGTCGGAAATTTTGATTTTTTACATCACATAATTGGACATTTCATCCCATATCACCACACCAAATTTGTAAAAATCCATTCTCCCATTCAAAAGTTACAAGAGTGGCCTTATCGGCTGAGCCACTCAGTATATCCTTTCTCTTCATATCATGGATATCTAGTATTACGAGTTTCATAATAATATGTCACTTATTATTATAATTTAAGTTATGAATAGTTAAACTCAAATAAAATAATTTGATTTTATAAATTTATTACAACGTAATAAACGATTAATACGGCTATAAATAATTTTTAATATTAATTTTCAGTTCATAATATAACAAAACATATGAAAATATGCACATTTATTTATTTATGTGTATTTTGTTAAAAATTAATAATGATTGTGCTATTAATTAAATTTAATATAGCTGATGAAAACGCAGTTTGTGTTTTAAACTATATTTTTGCAAAGCATATTATTTAAAAATATATGTTTTCATATTTCATAAAATATGTAATTCATTAACCACATTATTTTTTTAAAACATGTTAATTTACAAAAGTGAAAATAAGTGGAATTTGTATACAAAACTAATTTAATTTGTATAAATTGTAACAGTGTCATCTAACCAAAGGATAAAATTTGAATTGGCTATAAAAAGTGAATTCATTTGCAGTGTATTGATGAGGTGAATCATCTATAATTATTTAATTATACAAAATTACTACTCTCAATTGTTGCTTAATGCCAGAGAGGCTACTAAAAATTATGTTTGCATTTATTCTCATCATTAGTGTATAATGCTTATCACAGGATGAAACATTAGTTTTGGTTTACATAGGAAAATTATGAATACGTGATGAGCAGAGCTCGGAAATTTTGTCTCGGTGACGTAAAAGTCAGGACTGGCTTAGCCAGCGCGGTAACATTCTTATGCAAGTATGACATAATATAATTTACCTTGTATTTTTTAGGGAATTCCATACTATCTAAAGTTAATATTATCAGTTTATTATAAAAACTTACAGGAAGAGGAGATCTTGAGGTATGTAAAATTAAACTAACATTATCTAGTTTCGACCACCGGAACAGCCAGTGCAGTTAGGACCATCTCTGCAGACGCGGTCCACGTGATAGCCGGCGCGGCCCCCATCGACCTGTTGGCTCTGCAGAGAAAGGAATCCTTCGAAGGAATGGATAGCAAAAACACGAAAAGTTTGCTCTATGAACGGTGGCAGGCTAGATGGGAGACGAGCACAAAGGGCCGCTGGACAAAGACCTTAATACCCGACATTAGGAGGTGGGTCGAAAGACCAAACGGTGAAGTCCGATACCACCTAACCCAAGCACTATCCGGGCATGGCTGCTTCCGAACTTATGTCAGAAGCATAGGTAAGGTCGACGACGACGAGTGCGTCTACTGTGGCGAAAGGGACTCTCCTAAACATACTATTTTCTGGTGCCCTAGATGGTACATATTCAGGAACGCGTGCCAAGAAGGACTAGAAATAACTATCCGGGTGGAAAACTTGGTCCCCCTGATGTAGGAAGGAGAGGCAAACTGGAATAAAATAGAGACCATGATTAGGGACATCTTAAAGGTCAAAGAAGAGACGGTAACTTGTGACATATGATTTTAATTACCAACAGGCCCTCCCTCTGAAGAAGATGCGAGAGTGGTACCAGAGGGCAGGGTCGAAGACGAGAAGGATTTTAGCTGGTAAAAGTCCAGCACTACCCGGCGCAGCAGACCCTTGCGCCGGGTGTCCATGAGGATTTCCCCTCCCTCACCTCAAAAAAAAAGTTTCGATCACGGTATGTTACATCAAACTATCACTTTCCCTAAATCTAAACTGAAATTACGTTGACTGTCACTGTCAGTAAAGCTATTAGCACTCATATGCTTTTGTGATGAAATATATCTATTAACATTTGTTTTAGATGTCTAAAAAATTGTATTGTTGCAACTACTACAATAAAGATCTGTATCAACAAATTGCAGTTGTAGACCAATCAAATGAAGCAGAATAAGATCGTTTTATAGAGGTAATTGCCATTAAAAGAAACTACCAGGATTATATTCAATACATGTGAAGTATCTATTTTCAGAAGAGCGCATCTAAAATAATGTTGCAGAAACAGAATGGCGGACGTTTTACGCACGAAGAAATGTCAAAAAGTGACGCCAACTGAGTCAAAATCGGATTATTAGATTTCTCGGAAATTAAAAAGAAAGCCGAGAAGTAATTTTTTTTAATTTTGTAATAACTTTTGCAATAATTGATTTATGGTATCAACAATCTCTGAAAATATGCGACATCCGTGCTTAATAAGTGACTGCAACCCGAATTTCCACGGATGAACAGTTTCCGAGATATTCGATTGTTTATCCAAAAATGGGTTTAGTAACATTTAAATTCCCCTTAATGAGGCAGTCCAATTTCAATTTTACAAAAAGCGTTCTACTCTTCAAGAGTTGTACTATCAGAGAGCTCAAGGCCAAAGACAAATCTTTCAATTAAGGTGGCTATTCCCTAGAAAGAGACATCCGATAGGGAAATATTTATTATTTTTGGCTATAACTTTTTTTTCTTATTACGTATATTTAAAAGAACTATAAGAGTACTTAAGCAGCACTATAACAATACTATTACTATGAATCTGCATTCAATGATATTAGCGGATTGCCAAATAGCTAGATTTAAATTTAAAAATTATGTTAATCTTCCTATTTTGCAGTTTTAAATCGAGCTATTTTTCATACCACTGAAATTATTGACTGATAATTCATAATAATAGTCTTGTTATGGTTCTACTTAGGTACACTTACAGTTTTTTTAAATATGCATACTAAGAAAACAAAGTTATGGGCAAAAATAATAAATATTTCCCCATCGGATGTCTCTTTCTAGGGAATGGCCACCTTAAGTTACCCTTGAAAATGATGCATATTCCGTCGTTATAAACAAATGGAATAAGTTTGTCAATTGCTCTTGCATCGAAATGCAAGGTGGATATTCTCGTAGCCGGCATTTTTATACGAATTAAAAAAAATTAAGTCCGTCCGATCTTCATGACTCGAGATAATTTTTTTTTTTTTTTCTCCAGACCTTACTTTTTAACTTACAGCGCTGAGATTTGTATGTCTTGCCCTTGAATGCTTCAACTTACGGTAGAAAAATATAAGCAATTGTTTCACCGTCTTTTTTAATAGCATAGTTCGTGTTGAATTGAGACGCTCGCAGCAGCTAGTCGATCCAGCGTGCGGTGGCAGAGAGCGGGGGAGAGCCTGCAGCAGCGCAGCGGTGTCTATCTACGCCGAAAAGTTGACTCTTGCGTTCATAATCGTTCGAGCTTGCAAAATTCTCTATATCTTTGCTTCTGTTGTACTTAAAATCCTTTTGTGTTTGGGGTAACCCGACGAGAGGAACACGAATATCGTATTTATTTTTCACTAATATGTAAAAAAAAAACTCAAAACGCGAACATTCCATTAATTTCCTATTTTCGTTGGTTTACGTTCTTGCCCACGACTCTTTTATTTTATTTTTTGAGGTCATTTAATTTTGTTTTGGAGTGTGTATTAATCTGTATTACATAACACAATAAAATTGTTAGAGAATAGTTTATTCTACAACAAGTTCTGGAATAGCCCATATTCCACACGAGCGAAAGGCGAGGACTACGGGTCGCGAGTGTAGGATATGCCATTCCACACGTGTTGTAGACTATACTTTCTCTTACAAGGTTTTATAAATTGTGCAAAAAAACTTCAAAACGGTGTAAAACGTCAAATGCGAAACTAGACGTAAGCATAGCAACCGAACCACTAAGTGTGGTTTAGCAGCTTCTGATTTGTCGAAAGCCGTGCAGGATTATACCATAACACTGTGTTGGAATGATACTTGTACAGTAATTAAATATTCGGAACATATGGCAATAATAATAACAATAATTGTATTTAACATACGCCATTCCAAAGTATAACACCAATTACTGAATGGGATTAATACATGTCAATAATATAATACATATTATGATAATATGATAATGAAATCAATACACTATAAATACAATAAACATATGAATAAGAACGTATTCGCAGATAGTAGTGGGTCTCTGCAGAGAGACGTTCTCAATGACATAATCATATTTTATGACGTTGTGTTTCAGAGAAAAGGACATAACGCTAAATTTAAAGGAATTTAGAGATAGATTATTCAATTTACACCGGATGACAACTTCATTTAATGCTAGTTGTACCTTATTACAGTCATCACGGGACTTTATGATAGTGTATATTTTCATATCATCCACGTAAAGTAAACAATTTGCTTCCATATATCTATACTATTAGTAATGAAGTGTTGACGTGCTTCCGGGTGTTTTCCCGTGTAGTTGGTAGGCTCCTGTTGGGACCATGGTTGGCTGAACGACGTTTCGGCGGAATCTCATCTGCCATCTTCAGGTTCTGGCTGAAAGCTGGCTGCTGCTGCTGCTGCTGCTGCTACTGCTGCTCCTCGTTGCTCGAACTATTAGTAATGTATATATTAAGTAATAATGGTCGTAGTATGAATCCTTGTGGAACCCCCGAAGTTGCAAATATTTCAGTAGATAGTTGACCACAACATTCTACAAACTGTTTTCTATCTTCAAGGTAAGATTAAAAAAAACATAGCATAATTCTTGACAGGTCAAAATTATCTAATTTAATGAGCAAAATACCGTGGTTGAGTTTATCAAATTCTTTCGAAAAGTCTGTATATATGACTAATCATATCAAATATGGTTTTTAGAAGACAATAATTTACCTTAATTTTTTCCTTTTTAGATTTCTTTCGATATCGAAATCTTCATCATTCTTATCGCTATCATAGTTATCATCATGAATATCATTTTGTTGTTGCTTTGAGTCAAGACTGCATTCCTCAAGAAAGATTTCATTAATTGGAGTCACATTATCATCATCTATTTCTATTATTTGTTAGACATTCGTGCAAGATTCGCCACGACATCCTAAACAAAGGTGAGAGCAAAGTAAACCGTGGCTCCTGCATCCGCATTTTCTGGTTTTACAGCCACTATCGTGGAAAAGAACGTAAACCAACGAAAATAGCACGTTAATGAAATTTTCGCGTTTTGAGGGTTTCTTAACATATTATTGAAAAATAATTACGATATTCGTGTTTCTCTCATCGAGTTACCCCAAATACAAAAGGATTTTAGGTACACCAGAAGCCAAGATATAGAGGATTTTACAAGCGCTTCTGCAGGCTCTTCTACCCTCTTTGCCACGGCACGCTGGATCGACTAGCTGCTGCGAGCGTCTCACTTCAGCACGAATTATGCTATTGAAAAAGACGGTGAAACAATTGCTCATATTTTTCTATCGAAAGTTGAAGTATTCAAGTGCAGGACTTGCAAATCTCAGCGCTGTAAATTAAAAATTAAGCTCTGGGGTATAAAAAAAAATATCTCGAGTCCTGAAGGTCAGACAGACTTCATTTTTTTTAAATTCGTATAAAAATGCCAGCTACGCGAATATAAGCCTTACATTTCGATGCATGCGTAATTGACAAAGTTATTCCATTTGTTTATAACGACGAAATATGCATGACTTTGGCCTTGAGCTCAGTCATAGTATAACTCTAGAAAGATTTTTATAAAATTGAAATCGTACCGCCTCATTTTGGGGAATTTAAATGTTACTAAAATCATTTTTTTAATAAACAATTGAATTTGTCGGAAACTGTTCATCCGTGGGAATTTAGGTTGCGGTAACTTTTTAAGCACATAATGTCGCATATTTTCAGAGATTGTTGATAACATAAGTCAATGAAACATATTCTTTATAGGATTTTGCAAACAGCGGAAAGAAAAACTATCTATGAGATCTAAAAGAAAGTTTTTCTTTTAGATCTCATAGATAGTTTTTCTTTCCGCTGTTTGAAAAATCCTATAAAAAATATGTTTCATTACTATAAGCAAACAAATAATAAATAATTAACTTTTAAACAAGCATAAGTCAATTATTGCAAAAGTTATTGCAAAATTAAAAAATGTCATTTTTGGATCCTTGTCTTTTAATTTCCGAGAAATTTAAGAATCCAATTTTAACTCAGTGGGCGTCATTTTGTGGGTATTTTAAATGCATACAACTATTTTTTAAAACTTTTTTCGACGGAAAATTTACATTCGCAGACAGACGAGAAGAACCGACTTTATGACATTTCTTCGTACGTGAAACGTATAACGAAGCAACCCAAATTACCGTCTGGTTTCATAAACATGATATTTATTACATACTATTTATAGGCACAGAAAGCAAATAGTTATTTGCACCAACACCAATCAATAATAATCCGTCTGTATCGAATACTAAGCCGACCCAACGATATAGCAAAGGAATACAAATTAAGAAATTAAGAAGTTGAAGGAATAATACACCGAAACCGATACCGCCCGCCGAGACCTTGGATTTAGGAAAGCTACCGGCATGGAAGTGACCATATTAAGGGATTTTGGTAAGCAACTTCGCCCGTGTTAAGCACAGGCTCCACTAATCATGGTCTATTTTTCAGCTGTGTGTCTGGTGCGCCCGCGGACACTCGAGTAAGTATAGGAATATCCAGGACAGAAAAAGGTTCTGACGTTTCTGGCTGGCCTAGCCCCTTCAGCTGATCAGATACCAACGGCCTTTGGATATCTCGGATATTATCTATCCTTGCTGCCCAGAGCGTATGTACGCAGGGTGGAGGTATCCTGGGTAGAGTCGGGTGTGGTTTACTGGCCTAGTCCCTTCAGCTGGTTGACCACACGGGCCTGCAGATACCCCGCATATCTTCCACTCCCGTGTCTGTAAACCCTGGAGGTTGGTTTGTCCCTGCGGATGGATTAACTAACAGGGAACCGTAAGTAGGAGTGTTTCTGTGTGTAGATCGTCGAAGGGGATATCTTGAGTGGTTCACTGGCCTAGTCCCTTCAGCTGAAAATATCCCCCGTACTGGAGTGAGTACATCCTAGAAGGTAATTTATGCCTAGGTAAAAATTGGCAGACGGGGAACAGTGAGCAGGAGTGGGTAATTCATCTACATGTGCATCCTGAATGTTTTATTTTCTTCCGCTGCGCACTAGCCAGGTTGTGTAAATATTGTATCGTATCGTATGTAGATTTGGTAATTGCTTCCTCCCCCCTTGGTAATCACCGCTCGTAATAATAGTCATGCTTTCTGTCATCATCTGCATCGCCTTACCGTAGCAACTTAACCGTATTAACCTCCCCCCTCTCTTACGCCATCTAAATCACCATTGACTGCCACTCCGCTTCAATCAGTGGTTGTTTGTTTTTGTGCAAATACGTTAGGGTAGTACCTAGAATAGAACTGTAGATAGAATATTGAGAATAATAAATATGTATGTATATAATTTAAACCATGCCTTTTACTGTGTGTGTGTGTGTGTATGAAGGCTGGTATCCCTAGACCCTGGACATACCGTGTCTCCTCTGACGCTATCCCAGCGCTACCGTAACAGGCTGCGTTAAGAGGCTAGTGTGAGTAAAGGCGGCGCCCGAGCTTACCGTCACCGCCGACTGAAGGCTCGAGTGTCAAATTGACGAGTCACTACTCGAGAGAGTGAAAAACGTCACAAACGTCCGCCATTTTGTTTCTGCAACTTTGTTTTGGATGCACTCTACTGAAAATTGATATTTCACATGTATTGAATATAATCTTGGTATTTTATCTAATGGCAATTACCTTTAGAAATTTTGCTAGTTTGATTGGCCTGTTTTGGACAATCGTGAATCCACGAGTATACTGCAGCCTAGACACTAGACACTTTCGTATATCTCCGACTCTGTGTAATTTCACTCTAGGCTTGTATGTGTTTATCACTTAACATTAAAATTTAGTGTTTATTATGTAATGTATTTAATAAATATGTAGTAATAATAATTTTATTTAAATGTTATACTCTATCATTTTTAGGAAAACCTGCGTTTACTCGCTTTTCTCTTTTCTGTTTTGATTGAACACAAACTATTGTTCTTAGGTGTAAACCGATGACAATCTGAAATAACTACAACTTTATTTTTGTGCTTGCAGTAGCTATACTACTATGTATTTATTAGATATATGTTAAAAATAATAAGTACTACATCCTAATGTTAAGCAAAAATCACATATCTGTAAAAGCTTAAATTGGCATTCGGCTCGACTTCGACAACCGAATATCATACCATATAACGAATTCTTGTCGTAAATTGGTAACAAAATATGCTCAATATACAATAATAAGGACAATCCTATAAATTATTATTGTAAACAGGAAGAAAATAAAAGTACGTCTCGTCAAATCAACGAAAATGTTATTGTACATAACACGTCTGTCAAGTTTGTACTTAATGGATTGAGAAACTTTATTTTATTGTTTTTTTAATCTCTTGTCTTGATTCATTCATGAAACATCTTATATGTGCCTCAATGTCTTTCTGGGCATCTCAAAATAAGGGCAAAATACGTTTCAAAGGCTAAGCGTTTCCAAGAGATAAAATAATCATAAAAATAATAATTATTATTATTTATTTACAACAACAAGAAGTATCAAAAGTACACTGGAAATAGTAGAAAAATAATAGTAAATAAATAAGTTACTCAATAAGTGTATAAAACATTTGTTTCGAGAACGTAATATATTAGTATATAGATAGGTATATTATACTATATGAAAACCATACATGTGAAGTATGCATGCATTATTTAATGCAATTAAATATAAATACAAACTAACATTTGGATAAAACTAATTAGTTAAAGATTACTAAGCCTACTTCATGGACCAAAACAAATAAATGTACACACAAACATACACATATATACGTGCATCTATATAGACGTACACATATACATAAAAATTTTAAAAAACCGCTGCCTAAGGAATCACTACTTCCACATCCAGATTATTCATCCAAGTTACTTTAAAGGAAACATCTTGACTTTATTTGCACTAGTATGTTTAAATTATTGGTCATAGAATTTTAATAATATTTGGGGCAGATGTCATAGAAAAGTTTGAGGCGTTGGTTTCTACAATATACGTTAAAAATGAAGTTTCTAGTTTACCCTACTTATTTTCCACTATTCACAATCTACCACCTCCCACCCCTTCAATGGAGTTATCTCAGTCGGATGTCACTACAATACATACGTGTACTAACTATCAAGTGAATATCTCAATTTGATGTTATCAATCCCATTAATAATGAAGGGGAGGTGGTGGAGTTTGAAAAATATTAGAAAGAAATCTGAGGTCTTGGTTTCTAGTATATACACCCAATCACAAATTTCTGTACTCTTACTAGCTTGATTTACTTATTTTCCCCTAGTTACTCCTATTAACCCCAACTCTTCTACGGAATCATCCCAAAATATAATCTAGTTCCAGATGTCGTTATAATACATACGTCTACCAAATTACAAGTGAACATTTCAATTTTATTTTATCAACCCCTTTAATAATGTAGTAATGGTAGTGGAAGGGTTGAAATATATTATCAAAAAATCTGAGTCCTTGGCTTCTAGGACATACACCTAATTTCAAGTTGCAGTACTCTTACCAGCTTGCTTTACTTATTTTCCCCTATTTACCTCTACTTACCCCCACTCCTTCAACGCAATCATGTCAAAATATAATCTAGTTTCGGATATAGTTATAATACATAAATGTACCAAATTTCAAGTGAAAATTTAAATTTAATTTTATCAACTGTCTTAATAAGGGAGTGGGGGTGGTGGGGAGATACTAATTAAAAAACCTGACACCTTCGCTTCTAGTTTATACACCAAATTCCAAATTTCTGTACTTTTACCAGCTTGCTTTACTTATTTTCCCCTATTTACCCCTATTTAACCCCCAACCCTTCAACGGAATCATCTCAAAATATAATCTAGTTCCAGATGTCGTTATAATACATATGCGTACTAAATTTCATGTGAACATCTCAATTTTATTTTATCAACCCGCCCTTGAATAATGGAGTAGGGGTGATGGGGGGCTAAAATATATTATTAAAAAATCTGAGGCCTTGGCTTCTAGTGCATACACCGAATTTCAAGTTTCTGTTCTCATACCAGCTTGTTTTACTTCTGTCCCCCTATTTACCCTTAAATAACCCCCAACCGTTCAACGGAATCATCTCAAAGTACAATCTAGTTCCAGATGTCGTTATAATACATACGTGTACCAAATTTCAAATGAATATATGTCAATTTTATTTTATCAACCCTTTTCATATTGGAGTAGGGGTGGTGGGGGCTGAATAATATTATAAAAAAATCTGACGATTTGGCTTCTAGTACATACACTGAATTTCAAGTTTCTGTAGTCTTAAGAGCTTGCTTTACCTTTTTTCCCCTACTTACCCCTATTTAACCCCCAACCCTTCAACGGAATCATCTCAAATTATAATCTAGTTCCAGATGTCGTTATAATACATACGTGTACCAAATTTCAAATGAATATCTCAATTTTATTTTATCAACCCTTTTCATATTGGTGGGGGTTGAAAAATAGTATAAAAAAATCTGACGCTTTGGCTTCTAGTACATACATCGAGTTTCAAGTTTCTGTACTCTTACCAACTTGTTTTACTTATATTCCCCTATTTACCCCAAATTAACCCCCAACTCTTCAACGAAATGATCTCAAAATATAATCTAATTCCACACGTCGCTATAATACACGTATGTAGTATGAAATTTCAAATGAATATCCCAACTTTATTTAGTCAACCCCATTAATGGGGTAGGGGTGGTGGGGGCTTGAAAAATATTATAAAAAAATCTGAGGCCTTAACTTCTAGTACATACACCGAATTTCAAGTTTCTGTACTCTTACAAGCTTGCTTTACTTATTTTTTCCCATATTTACCCCTATTTAACCCCCAACCCTTCACCGGATATCCTCAAAAAACAATCCAGTTCCAGATATCGTTATAATATATACGTGTACAAAATTTCAAGTCAATATCTTAAACCGTTCCGGAGAAAACGTGCGGACAAAAAAAAGTTACAGACAGACCGACAGAAAAATTTTTTTCGCTCAAATTTAAAATCTCGACGTTTCATGACATTCTAAACCTATTTCACGAATAAAAATTTTTGAAAATTTTTTTGCGATTACTATACTTCCAATCCACTACGTGGATGTGGAAGTAATACAGACAAATCCAATCAACAATTGGAAGCAATATTACTGTTTTGGAGTAATAAGAACATTTGATGTGACTTCACTAAATGGGGAAGGGTGAATATGAATAAAAGAAACTGTTTTATTATCATTTCCAGATATTTCATTATGAATGGTTATATAAATCCACAAGGCTAGGCACATATTAATTATGCATGGTTATATAAACCCACAAGGCTAGGCACATATTAATTATGAATGGTTATATAAACCCACACGGCTAGGCACATATAACCATACAATGATAATTATATTTAGAATTTCTATTTTACAGTTAATTATTCATATTGTTAATGTGGTTATGGATTATTTCTATTGGTAAAGATAATATAAAAGCTTTCAATTTAGTTTTAAAATAAGAAATGGTCCTCTCTCTCAGAACTTCAGGAATAGTGTTATATAATTTTGGGCCTAAGACTACAAAAGATCTCTCTTCTATATATTTTGCCATAAATGGAGATATATGTTGTTTTTTATTTCAAGTACCATAGTCATGACGATTTAGCAAGAATGGATTTCTCTCTATGTGGTACTTTACATTGCTATTAAAATAGTATAGCTGTTTTATGTCAAAAACTTTAGCGTCACTGTAAATCAAATTACTCGGGTAGGACATTTTTTGAGGTAACATTAGTTTTAAAAACCTTTTTTGTAAAATTTCTAGAGGCTTTATATGATTTTTGGACGTTCCAACCCAGGCCAAAATACGTCAAATGTGTTTCAACTAAAGCATAATATATAGATTTCATTTGTTTCAGTCCAAGAACATTACACAATTGTCGAAATTTATAAAAAATAAATTGTAGACTTTTAACAATAAACTGTACGTGTGAATCCCATCTTAAGTGTTGGTCACTATTCTACTAGATATTTGACTTTAATTTCAGGTAGTAAAATGTGGTTTCTTCCTTGGATTTCAATATTCAGGGATTTAAAAGGTGGTAAATTTAATTTATTGCAACTGAACGATATGTAGGTTGTTTTATCCAGATTTAATGTTAATATTTGTTTATCAAACCAGCTTTTAATACATAACAGATCATTTTCTACTATGTTCTGCAAATCATCCCATGTTTTAGCTTTACAAATAATTGCGGTATCATTTGCGAATCCTGTAATATTTCCTGCGCTAGGATGATAGATATAATACTTCTATGTGAGTCCTTTTGAATATTTTAGTTTGACACACGTTTGGTAAATAAATTCAGTTTAGAGCACTTTGTCTTCTGGCACAACTAGATGTAGGGTATGAGAAAAATGCAAAGACTGATATTTTAATAATATTTTCATTTTTCATTGAACATATAGCCAGGCGTATTGTAGATAAATTGATTTTGGAATGTTCTAAATTTCTAGCATAACTAGAAATAAATATTTCAGATTTTATTTCTATAAGTTAACAAACTAAAAATTATTAACGTTTTATTGCACTTTCCAGTATTCTATATTTAGCGAATATTCATTAAGAGGTGCATCGGTTATAAGAAAAGGCCAACAAAATCAATTTATTTTGTTGTGTTTATTCCACATTTATTCGGCAGGTATCCAGTAGCGGATATTAGAAAACTTAGAGTAAATAGAGTTATTTGGGAAGTAAGTTATTGAGTCTGGGAACTTCGAAAAACAGTAAATCTACGAAAAGTTCATTCTTTTATGTTTATTCCCGACAGTGTTCTATATTAGGTTCGCTTGCCTACAACATCTCCGACTGAAATCTTGCTCATCAAATTCTCGGTCAAGCCGACAATTTCAACAGATCCCTTGGAGACTACCGTCCAAGATAGAAAGTATTAGGTCATAGCAAATTCGTCTAGTTTCTTATTCTAAAAACGGAATTTATTCGTTTGATACAGAGCTTGGTAAAAATTAAGATAATAAAATTAATATTCCTACAAATTATGTTGAAAATCGGCTCTGTGGCGCTGTGCCAAGGTGTTTGGTTTGCAACCACGGAGTTACAGGCTCGAATCCTGGTCAGGGTATGGATGTGTAGTTGTATTTTTTAATGTGTTATCGAGACGGTAGCAGTGATCCTGTAATCGAAATTCTGCCTATTTCTCCATTGTTATGCAACCTTTGGATATACTTTTAAAATTAAGTCTGTATAATGTAAAATTGTCTGGCGAATCCATTTCCGGGTGGCGATTTGCGATACAGGCTTGCGTTCATCAAACACGATATTTAAAATGTTTCGAATATAACTTGTGCTATCTCGAAAACTATAAAAGCTATATGGATGAAATTTTAGATGGAAATTAAATAATGTATGGCAATAATTACGATAATAGCGTTGAATTAGTATTTTGGTTATTTATCGTCCCAGAGAAAATAATGAACGCGAGGGTGCTGAAATATTGTAGAAAAAATGTAGCATCGAAGTACTTTCTGTATTTCTAGAAATATTATATCGATTCTATGAGCGCTATTGTAGTGAAAGGTCCAAATTTAATTTTAGTAAATTAATCTGACTATTCTAGCTAAAGATATAGATTTATTTCGGAAAACTATTAGTCGAGGAAATGAAGCATCTAACCGCAACATGAGACTCCGCGCCACCTGATTTCTATGTGAGAGGGCGCAAAATGGTCCTGAGAATATATAAAACAAAGTCAGGGTCATGGGAACTGGTGCTTTTTCGATTTCCGGACGTAAACTGGGACAGAAGTTCGCTATTTCCGGTCACCAACAATTCAGAACACGTAGATTTCGAAAATATAGGTTTTTCAATTCCGTCAGGTTGTCTGTCTGTCTGTTGATGCATTAACTAAAAAACTACTTGACGGAGAGCAGTCAAATTTGGTAGGAAGTTAACCCTACTTTCAGCGAAGAAATGGTAGAATTTTCAAAATATACAGGGTGGACCGTCTAAACAGAATAAAGAGTGAAAAAAATATTTTTTTGCTCAAATTTAAAATTTCAAGACGCACTAAACCTATTTCAGAAAAAATAAATTTTTTTTGAAAATTTTTTTTCATTTCACATTTTTGAAAAAATTTTTACCACTAAAACATATGAAGAAAATTTTTTCTTTCTTCAAATTTAAAATTTTCACGTTTCATGTCATTCTAAACGTATTTCAAAAAGAAAATTTTTTGAAAATTTTTTTTACTTACCTACATTTTTGAAAAAAAATTTTTCATTAAGATAGGTGGATTTTTTTTTGTCAAATTTCAAATTTCCACGTTTTCCAGGCATTCTAAGCGTATTAAAACAAATTTAGAAATTTTTCTGAAAAATTTTGAAAAAATTTATGTATTCATCACTAAGTACTTACTATAGAATAGAAGAATTTTTTTTTTTGCTCAAATTTAAAATTTCCACGTTTTCCAGGCATTCTAAGCGTATTAAAACAAATTTAGAAATTTTTCTGAAAAATTTTGAAAAAATTTATGTATTCATCACTAAGTACCTACTTACTATAGAATAGAAGAAATTTTTTTTGCTCAAATTTAAAATTTCCACGCTTCATGACATTCCAAACCCATTTCGGAAGGAAAAAAATTTTAAAATTTTTTTACCATTTTGGAAAAAAAAATTACCACTAGAATAGATGGAAATTTTTTTTTTGCTCAAATTTAAAATTTCCACGTTTCATGACATTCCAAACCTATTTCGGAAAAAAAAAATTGCATCATTTTTTTACCATTTTGGAAAAAAAATACCATTAGAATAGACGGTAAAATTCGTTTTTGCAGAAATTTAAAATTTTCACGTTTCATGACATTCTAAACCTATTTCAGAAAAAAAAAATTGAAAATTTTTTTCACACATTTTTGAAAAATTTTTTACCACTAAAACAGATGGAATTTTTTTTTTCTTTGCTCAAATTTAAAATTTCCATATTTCGTGACATTCTGAACCTATTGCAGAAGAAAAAAGACTGAAAATTTTTAACCAACAGTTTTGAAATATTTAAAAAAAAATTAAATTTTTAACCTCCACTATACTTCCACTTCACTGTGTGAATGTGGAACTGAAAATGTGTCTAACGGCAATAATATTTGACATATGCCATTATACTTTTTATTGGAAAATATACAGGGTGGTCATCCCAAAAAACAATTCATGGTAGACCTGTTATTTAGTATTGAACTTTTGCTGTTGGATGAGCACTATGTTTTTGACCAAAAGTTATTAGGATTTCTTTGTAATAATTACAATAACTACATTTCGATTATTATTCTCAATGTCATTTCGTATTTAATAATTTTTTAGAGTGACCGCCATGCACAAATACCGAGGGAAGTTCTGTGTAAATACCTTAACCGAATTTTTTAAGTTGAAAAAGAACTGGGTGCACAATTCTAAGCATTTTTTAACTCTTGACAAGTTTTACCTAACGTCAACCATTCTCAAAATATAAGCGTTTAAAAAAACGTTCGATCGTTTGTATTTAGGCTTTCTTTTTCAAAGAACTAGTATTTTGGGTGCTGATTATGAGCTAAAACATGTAAACTTTATATTTTGGACGATTCTAAGCACCTTTTGATTCTTGACATTTTTTGTTTAACCCCACCCTTCTCGAAATACGAGCGTCTAAAAAGATAAACGTATATTTAGGCTATTTTTCAAGAAACTTACTAGTTTCTTGGGCGTTTATTATGAACTAATTATGTGAACCTTATATCTTGTATAATTTTAAGTAGTGTATTTAGGCTATATTTTCAAAAAAACTGGTATTTTGGGAGCTTATTATGAACTAAAATATGTTTATTTATATTTTGAACAATTCTAAGCATTTTTTGACTCTTCACATTTTTTATCTAACCCCACCCTTCTCGAAATATATGCGTTTAAAAAGAGAAACTTATGTTTAAGCTACTAAGCTTAAAAACTAGTATTTACGATTATTTATGGGCGCTGTTTATGAAATGAAACATGTGGACTTTATATTTTGGTTAATTCTCAGTATTTTTTTACTCTTAACATTTCTTACCCAACCTCATCTATCTTTAGATACACGCGTTTAAAAGAAAGAAAAGTATGTTCAATTTCTTATTTTCCAAAAACTAATATTCTTGATCATTTATTATGAATTAAGAAACATGTGGACTTTATATTTTAAGCAATTCTAAGCATTTTTTGGCTCTTGACATTATTTACCTAACCTCATTTTTCTCGAGATATAGGCATTTAAAAATAAAAAATATACAGGGTGTAATTAGTTTCATGTCATTAAAAAAATGGTGGTAGGGAACGACAAGACAAACAAAAAAACCTTATATAACATGTGGTCTAAAGCTCATAGTTTTGGAGAAAGAAAATAAACAAAAATTTCGCAAATTTTCAATAAAATCTTTTGAGAACTGCTGGAATATTGAGGTAGGTTTAGATCGTCGCGCGTGTCTTTGCCTATGATACTCAATATTTGTGTAGATAGCTATAAAATGTCGGCGGTTTTTAACGGTGCGGTAAATAATATGAAAGACGTCGACGTTTTCTGAGTGTTTACTAGATCTGATCTGAAGAAAACTATACTCTGACTCTCCCTTGTGCAATATTTTAGTTTCTGTGGGTGTTTCGTTATGTACACACGTCCAACCCGTCGTTCGTTGTTTTTGTTATTTTTGAATTTCGGGTCGCTGTGTATTTATAGTGAAGATTTATTTTATTGACTTTACCGTTCAAGTCGTTAAATTCTTGATTACGTACAGACACAACTTACTTGTTTGTTCTTTTGTATTCCGTTTTGGATTTTGGACCAAGTTTTTCTTTTACATTTCTTTATTGACAACGTTAATTGATAGTTTATTGTTTAGTGTTGAACGTATGTCCTTAATTCGATGTAAAGAACTGTGTATTGATGCAGATGCAGAATTCAAATAATTTACTTAGGTGGTAAGCTTTTAACCCAGGACACTCATTTATGTTACAAACGTTAATAAATAACATTTAAATATTCTAAATTATAAACATTAATCCAATATTTTGTTCCATCTTAAAAGACACACATGTAAAGAAATGCTCTGTTTAAACTTCTACGGCCATTGTTTGCTTGCAGTTGTGCAGGAAAAGATAACGAATTATTTACCTCTTTATAATTACCTCAGTTCGGTTGAGGCGGTCCATCAAAGGCGGTCGATGATCCAAGGCCTTTGCACTTTTTTTATAACAATTTAAAAGTTGTATAATTGGGAACTACAAGTCCATTGACCAATAAAAGCAGTGGTTCTCAATTATTTTCTACGTTAATATTAAAAAAAATATTAAAAAAGTTAACCTAGGTCAGTTTTTTTCAAAGTGCCTCTAGAGGGAAAAGTCATAAAGGTTTCACGAAGTATGGAAATTCTAGGTATTTGATCAATCGTGTTCATCAAGTTTTTATTATCTGTTTTATGTGTTTTCCAAACAACGCGCATATTCAGATTGAGAAATTAAACTAGTACGTACGTTAGAAGTATAATTCAATCGATACAAAAAAGAATACGCGAATAGAAAACTTTGAAATCAAGAATCAATTTCGTCTTTAGTTAAATTATATGTATATTTTTAGCCATAAAATTAAATGCGTCTAGTGACAGTATCGAACAACGTTTATGAAGAGAATATCCTTTGAGCGGAAAATCATTTTATAGTCACAAAAACTGTGCAGTCTTAATACAATAGAAGCATAAAAAGATGTTGCGTGAAACTCAGCAGTTTAAATGGGCTTGAATTTTTAAACAAAACACGAATATCTGAAACCTTCAAATGGAGCAGACAGGACAGAAAGGTACCGTAATCCATATCAGTGACACAAAATGAGAAAAAATTATATCGAAACTTAAATAACATTTTCATAAGAAGTTATCTTTGCGAGTTTATTTAATTTTTTGTAGGCTCTACGCGACAATATAAATAAAACTACTCATTTTCAAAACTGGCATATAATGATTTTTTAATTACTTTATTAAATTTAGTGTACAGCTAGATCGACAGTTACTGAATATCAGCGATCACGGAAATGTGGTATTTCTGGCTTCCTGTGCTAGCTAGAATAGTAAAAAATCGCTGCCTAGGGAATCACTACTTCCACATCCAGAATGTTCATCCAAGTCACTTTAAAGGAAACATCTTGATTAGATGTGCACCCTAGTATGTGGAAAATATTGGTCATAGAATTTTAATAATATTTAGTTCAGATGTCATAGAAAAGTTTGAGGCGTTGATTTCTACCTTATACGTAAAAAATGAATGTTTCTAGTTTACCCTACTTATTTTCCTCTATTCACAACCTACCACCTCCCTTCCCTTCAATGGTATCATCTGAATTAAATGTCATTACAATATATACGTATACTAACTTTCAAGGAAATATCTCAATTTTATGTTATCAATCCCATTAATAATGGAGCGGAGGTGGTGGAATTTAAAAATTGTTAGAAAGAAATCTGAGGCCTTAGTTTCTAGTATATACACCAAATCCCAAATTTCTGTATTCTTACCTGCTTGATTTACTTATTTTCCCTTATTTGCTCCTATTTAACCCCCAACCCTTCAACGGAATCATCTCAAAATATAATACAATTCCAGATGTCATTATAATACATTTCAAGGGAATATCTCAATTTTATTTTATCAACCCCTTCAATAATGGAGTAAGGGTGGCGGGGGATTGAAAAATATTATTAAAAAATCTGAGGACTTTGCTTCTACAACATACACCGAATTTCAAGTTTCTGTACTCTTACCAGCTTGCTTTATTTATTTCTCCCTCTGTACCTGTACTTACCCACCACTCCTTCAACGCAATCATGTCACAATATTATCTAGTTTCAGATATAGTTATATTACATACGTGTACCAAATTTCAAGTGAAAATCTAAATTTAATTTTATCAACTATTTTAATAAGGGAGTGGGGTTCTGGGGGGATGGAAAATATTATAAAAAAACAACCTGACGTCTTCGCTTCTAGTATATACAAATACCAAATTTCTGTATTCTTACCAGCTTGCTTTACTTATTGTCCCCTATTTACCCCTATGTAACCCCCAACCATTCAACGGAATCATCTCAAAATATAATCTATTCCAGATGTTTTAATACATACGCGTGCCAAATTTCACATAAATATCTCAATTTTATTTTATCAACCCCTTTAATAATGGAGTAGGGGTGGTGGGGGGTTGAAAAATGTTATGAGATATGAGGCCTTGGCTTCTAGTACATACACCAAATTTCAAGTTTCTGTAGTTTTACCAGCTTGCATTACTTATTTTCCCCTATTTACCTCTATTTAAACCCCAACCCTTCATTAGAATAATCCCAAAATATAATCTAGTTCCTGATATCTCAATTTTATTTTATCAACCCCTTTAAAAATGGGGTGGGGAGGGTGGTGGTGGGGGGATACAAAATATTATAGAAAATTTTGAGGCCTTGGCTTGTAGTGCATACACTAAATTTCAAATGTCTGTACTCTTATCAGCTTGCTTTACATATTTCCCACTATTTACCCCTCAACCCTTTACCGGATATTTTCAAAAAACAATCCAGTTCCAGATCTCGTTATAACATATGTGAGTACAAAATTTCAAGTCAATATCTTAAACCGTTCCGGAGGAAACGTGGGGCCAAAAAATGTTACAGACAGAGAGACAGACAGATCGACTGACCGACCGACCGACCGACCGACCGACAGACAGACAGGCAGACAGACAGGCAGAGACTTTTTTCGTTCAAATTTAAAATCTCGACGTTTCATGACATACTAAACCTATTTCAAGAAAAAAAAAATTGAAAATTTTATTACGATTTCTATACTTCCAATCCACTATGTAGATGTGGAAGTAAAACAAGGGAAAATAAAAATAGTAAGGATTTCATAGAATTCGCGATGTACTTAATTCTCACTCTTCTAGTAAAGTTAAGTAGGTGAGTTTACATGACTTTTTTCACTTGCAAATAGTTCAAAGAAGGATTATATTTTATTCAACATATCACATTGATTATGTATTTACATAAATGGTCAAGTAACCAGATTATGAGGCCTCCTATGATGCGTTATCTATTTATTACCTATCATAGATGACTACTCATTTTACTGCAGCTTACACCCTGAAGTCGAAGTGGAAAGTGTTTTAACATTTCAATATCTATGAGCATATGACAATATCTTTGGTTAATTTGAAAATTAGGAGATTTCGTTATGATAATGGCTGAAAACATATTTCAAATAACACGAAGAGCTATGTTGAAGACAAAGAAATTTAATTCAAAATTAAAATCCTTTACTCATCACAGCAAAATTATTGAAAAAGGACGACTTATGAGATAGAAATTTGGAAAAGTTTTTAGGACTGACGACAGTATATTTGGTCAACAGGCGCTTGATGAAGGAGTTCCTGCTTATTTTGGTTTGGTTAAAGATCCTGCATCAAAAAAGCTAGAGTGTATGGTTATGACTTATATGCGCATTCCTATTTATTGTCCGAATGGCTATAGACTCTGATGTCCAGAAGAAAAAGAGTCTTATTTGGAGATTATGTAATTTTGACGAATTCAAATTTCATTATGAGTCGGTGAACTACATTTCTTGGATTGTTGAATACAGCGGCACAGATCAATAAAATATGTTACAAGCCGAAATTGATAAGACGGCAAGTACGTCATCAAGAAAACAGCGAAAAGATGGACACGCAGTTTCTTAGATTCAACAGAAAATTAAGATTTGGTTATGAGGCCGAGTACTCGAACAAAAGTCAAGCCCAAGTATGCAGTATTAATATGCAATGCTATATATTCTAGAGCAAATGCTACTCGAGCTTATGCTCTGCTTCAAGTAAGTATTTCTGTGCTGCTGGATAATAACGTAGCTCTGATTCTTTTACTCACCTGCAAACAGTACGATTCGATACAGGGAAATAAGTTACTTCACTAGTTTCAATTACTTAAAGTATCCACCAATTGCAAATTTTTTTGTTCAGTTGATATCATTCGTCGGCCTGATCCAGAGTTTCTACTAATTGTGTCGTTTATCCTCCATTTTCTTAAATGCCAAATACCGAATTCTGCTTTAGCAATGACATCAACTAAATCACTTATATGGGATATAATACTGGTTTTTACATACTTGTAATATATTTTCACAAATAAATGACAATGCCACAAATATTAAAGTTGGATGTACACAACTAAATCTTAGCAAAATATACGTTATATTTATTATCCACGACCTACAAATAATTGCAGACGTATTAATTATACACAAAGAAGACTAGTAGTTCAATGTCTATTCAGTTAAGTCAACACTTTAAACTAATGCATTATTATAAATGTATTAAAAATGTTGTTAACTTAATATTTATGTAAATTGCATATCACCATCTCTGTGTACAACCCAATTGTACAAATGTTTGAAGTCACTGTGCTATAATTTTTATACCGTCTGTTCGAAGATATTATCAGGTTCCTCCATGAATTTTAAATTATCCCTCACAAATAAATTATTACTCGATATAAAAATTATATTATACTTATTATTTATTATTTATTACTTTCTAGATATGTATCGACATTTTCTTGTTAATAACTGATGTTATATACAATCGCAATTCTCAGATTTCAATAATACGTATAAATATGCTTCTCGACTTTTTTGTTTACCACTTCGCTTCGGTGAAATTATTAATAACAGGCAAATAACACACATAAATTTTAAAGCCAAATTGGCATGCATAAATACATTATTCCTTTATACATTGAACTTATTTAGATTGTGAATACGATTATGTGACAGGAAAATATGGCAATTTTGTACCGACGAAACATTGCAATATTTATACCGCATAATTAGGAAAATAAATTTATTTTTACGGGCATATGCATGACTATTTTACATTATGAAGGTATTACTCCATGCTTTGACCGAAAATTAACGTGATAAAATACATTATTAGATATTACGCCACCACATTTATAAGAACTTGGGAAACAAAAGATTCGCTTTGGAAGAGGATGATGAAATGTGCTTAATAATGAAAGTAAAACGATTATTTAAACTAACGACTTTTTATTAAATTTATTTTGTTATATTTTATATCATCTTAATTGTTGATATATTCAGAACCTGCCGAAGGGAATGTGTTACGTTGACGCATACAGAGCATATTGAGGATGCTTCTATGTGCCTAAAAATTAGTAAATAATACACAATAACCGAGATAGATACTGATGAAGTCAACATTTTAGAAATTTGTTAGAAATTTTCCAGCCTACGTCCTCCCTACACTGATAATGTAAGCTGCTATAAATTTAAAATTCTGTATTTAAATACTGAGTAAAGTGATTGGATATCAAAAATTACAATTCTCTTGACCTTCCTAATTCTAATGGGCATATCGTTCAATGTTTTCTGCAGTGCTCGGCGATGTTAAATCACGAGAGTCGGCAAAATGAGTTTCTAGGAGAACTCTAATTTCTGCCCAAGTATCGGGATTACGAGAATTTATTAATTCGGCAGCTCTACCGCGCAACTTATTTTTTATATGAAGCGTTAATAAAATTTTTTGATCGTCGATTGCCATGCCTTGTGCATAAATGCAAGAATTTAAAAAAGTTTGCAAATTAATGGCATTGCCATCGAATTCCGGTATGACAGAAAAAAATTCAGAGAGCTTGTAAGGCTTAATTTGCTCTATCCTTGTGTACTGTTTGTGTAGTTTGCGATGTTTCTGGCATTGTTGCTTTTATTTAGAAAGTACAAAATTAAATTAAATGTTAACTTGAAATTGTTAAAAATTACCTTTTTTGAGGAATGGAAATTAACTTTAAAAATTATTTAGATAGTTTGTGTATTAACTGTATAATACACGGTGACGTATTAGCAGTATAATACGTTTCTTATATTAATTAAAATTAAATTAAGGTTGTTGCGTATAATTATATTTGGTAAGAGAACTGTATTTTGTTCGTTGAGTGTATATAGCACTTTTATTAAATAATTATGAAAAATAATAAAATACAACGAGATGATTCTTAAAATGACTTACGTTATTGTCTTTATTCGATTCTTTTCTAGTTTAAGGATTAGGATCCACCGTCACAGCTAGGAAGGTCTCCTTGTTCTTCCGGTTCTTTTCCACAGGTTAGGCACCAATTCCAGATGTTCTCCTTGTTCCTTTGGACACGTTTCCCAGAAGTTAGGCTCCCGAACTTGTGCGTTTCACTAGATCCGTTACGACTGCGCCACTGTTATATTTGATACTTTGTATTTGTCATTTTAAGAAATATTTATTTAATTAATTATAGTCATCGATGAGTCTGAGTAAAATATAAAATTGTAGATTTAAAAGTTTATTGTAAAGGTGAGTTAATAACTGAATACAAAAGCGTCTGCTGGCCATATTCATAACATTAAGAAAGCATTGTCAGCTAGACGTGGAACAAAGAAAATGCAAATGTGCAATTTGGCATTAATTATGAGAACGGATACAAAACAATAGTGAAACTTGATATGTAAGATAAGCAATTACCAAGAGAAGTCGTTATCAACTTATGTAATTTGATACTACTGAGAAGCTTACTTATAACTCAGTGTCGTACTGCGAATTTTTAATATAAAATATATACAGAAGCATAATAGTGTGCTTTGTGGATATGGAGTAAACGGATACCTGCTGAACGATTTGGAATCGAAGAAACCTAACAAGCTAACACGGACACTACCGAAGAGAAAAGGATTCATATTTAGCACCTAAAATAGTTGGTGAGAATGGAATTCCACAGAATATACCAAAAATATATGGAAAATAGGAATCTGATCCGATGATTGGAGAACGTTAGTCTTCATACTACTACATAAAAAGGGATCGACAGATGTTTGTGATAAATATAGACCGCAGCCCTAGTAGCACAACATATTGGACCAATATATAATATATATGGATTATATATTGGTGCAATATTGGTGCTACTAGGGTGGCATTGCCCGACGATAAAGGCGATGAGCGTTACTAAATGAAGTCGTATTATTTGACTTAAATCGCTTTGATGATAGTATGTTCACATCATGTTGAGCAGAAGCTGCGAACGTGGAACATATGGCTCATCAAAAGAGTTATTTATTTATTTATTTATTGCATACACTGTTCAACAGGTAAGATACCCAATTACAGAACAGGAATAAAGACATACAAAGCATTAATTACATAATATACAACATAGAAAGAAAGTAAAATTAAGAAAAAATTACTTAAATGTACGAACTATGAATAACTAATGATACGAAAAAAAAATAACATGGGAAATGTTTACATATAAAAACTATATATACATATATACACATATGTGATTCAAAGCAATTAAGAAAAACAAAGACACTCACTATGGTTATTTAATTTAGAACAATTTGTTTTATGTCACTAAGGCTGCAATTAAAAATATCGAAGTCGCTACATAATTTGTTAGAAGTACTGCAAATCGTATATAAAGGTGAATTATTTAGTACGTTGGTACGCGGCTTAGGTAAATAGAAAACCTGGTGATTACGAGAGGTTAATCTGGGAACGTGAAAATTAAGCTTGCTAATTATTTCGGGTGCGTCAAAATCATTGTGTAGTAATTTAAACAAAAATACTTGAGAAAAGTATGTGCGCCTATCCTCAAGAGTAGTCATAGAATATCTTTCAAGCAAGTTACTTTGCGGAAAACCAATCACTGGATAGGTACCGTCGGATTTGAACCACAGTAATTTACGAAATCTACGTTGAACTGCCTCCAAGTTATTCTTGTGAACATCATAACTGGAACTCCAAATTAGCGATGCGTACTCAAGTTTCGATCTGACGAAGGATTGAAAAAGAATTTTCAGAGTATCAGTATTAGTGAATTCTCGACTAGTACGAACGATAAATCCAAGGGCTTTGGAGGCTCCAGACACAATGGTATCGATATGATCAGTGAAGGATAATTTACTATCAAAAGTTACGCCGAGGTCGCGAAATGTTATAGGTCTTTGAAGTATGACATTATCTAACCTGTAATCAAAAATAATAGGTGACGTTTTTAAAGAAAAGGACATTACGTTACATTTACTAGGATTCATGAATAAATTATTTACTATACACCAGGTGTTTATTTTGTCAAGAGAAGTCTGAAGTTGAAAACAGTCATCGATTTCATCAATTACTGTGAAAATTTTTAGATCGTCGGCATATAAAAGGTGAGGCAAATTAATTTCGTTCACTATGTCGTTAATAAATATGTTAAAAAACAAGGGCCCCAGAATAGATCCCTGGGGAACTCCAGATGTGGCAGCAAATTCGATCGATTTGAACCCATTTAATGCAACGTACTGACTCCTATTCATTAAATAAGATTTAAACAAAGGGAGCAAAGAATATGAGAAGCCGATTTTTTCTAATTTTTTAAGTAACAACTGGTGATCAAGTCTATCAAACGCTTTGGAGAAATCGGTATATATGACATCTACCTGCCCACGTTCATTTAAGGATTCAGAAATATATTGAGTTACACAGAATAAATTTGTTGTTGTTGAACGCCCTTTCATAAATCCATGTTGATTAATAGAGATTTTGGTGTTAATTGAATGATATATTATATCATGAAGTAATATTTCTAAGACTTTACAGAAGTTACAAATTACAGAGATTGGTCTAAAGTTCCCAATATCTAGTTTGTTTCCCTTTTTGAAGATGGGACATACTTTGGAATATTTCCATAGGTCAGGAAATAGGCAGTTTTTTAAGATTAGGTTAAAAATTAGAGTTAGAGGATATGCAAAGATGATAGCGCAATCCTTTAATAAAAAAGCTGGAATGGAATCAGGACCGGTCGTCATTTTGGGTTTAAGTCGTTTTAGAGCCCGAATAACCTCATCTTCACTGAAAGAGTTTATGCTAACAATAGGGTTATTGTTAGGTATATCGGTCTCAATGTGATGTTCCTCGATATCTAATGAGGACTCATTATAAGATTGACCGAAATAATTGGCAAATGCATTTAGTATATCAGAGGGATTGTTTAGCGAAGATCCCTCAAAGAACATCTCTTCAGATACACTGGCTGAACCTTTTCTACTTTTGATGAAAGCCCAAAATTTATTGGGATCATTTTTTATATTGTCTTCAGAGTTCTGAAATTTCTGTAGGCTAAATTGGTATCATATTTTATTTCCCTTCTGATGTTTTTGAGGTTATTGTGTATAAGTGGATCACTGGTTCTTGCATACTGTCTCCTAAGATGTTCTTTAAGGCTAATTTTTTTTTATGATACTGCCATTAAACCACGGAGGATATCTGCCGCTACGAGAAGTCGATTTCTTAGGTTATATAAAGAAATTGTATAATTATTTTCATATATACATATATCAACCTTAGAATATTTTTTAGTAAACGAAAACTTTGAAATTATTGGTCATCTTGCTGGAAAATCAAATGAAAATAGAACTTTTCGATATTTTTTTTGAAGCATGTATTAACTAAAATTGCATACTCGGCAAAAAAAATGATATGGTAGTTTTACAATGAAGTGCCAGGTATATCATTCAAAATTTAGCGCAGCTGGTAGCTGATTGGTTAAGTATAGGGTTAGGCCTTCTGAGTTTTAGCTTCTTAGATCTGGACATATTAGAAGAGGTTCCATAGTTTCATCACCACCATACGTCTGAATTTTTCCAGCTTTTTAAATTTCAGAGTATACGAGGTTTTCCATTTTCCGATAAGGGTCATTTTCTCGTGGTTATCCGGAAAAACTTGGACAGAGTGCACTTTAGGAAAAAGTCATAAAGGACAAAGTCTTGTATTTTAATAATATATTCACCAGAATTTTGCTGTTTTTTTTTATCGTCACTTTTTATCGTCACTTTTTATCGACCCCCCCCCCCCCCTTTTGGAAAAATTCTAATCACTATATCTCGAAAAATACACATTTTCTCGAAAATTTTACAAGTGTAAAAAGTTGTTATTTTTCGTCAAGTTTTGTTCTTCAGTTTACCTCCACACTAGTGGCCGATTTATTTGCTTTTTTTTTGGAGTTAGATCTAGATCTAGATCTAGACATCAAAGCGAACAAAATCCACAAGGTTTCGTGAAAATCCATTCATTCGGTAAACTTCTTCAAGTTTAGATTGATTTTCGTTTAATTTGCCTGTACTTAGGAGGAAAGAAAAACGCTGCCTAAGAAATCACTACTTCCTTATTCAGATTTACAATCTAAGTATCTTTAAGGGAACACATCTTGCACTGTAGTATGTGGAAATAATTGATCATAAAATTTTGATAATGCTTGAGGCAGATATCATTAAAAAAGTTTGAGGTGTTGGATTTTAGCATATACGCCAAAAATGAACTTTCTGGATTCTTATTAGCTTGAGCTACTCATTTTTCCCCAGTTTGCACCCCCACCCCTTCAGCGGAATCATCTCAATCAAATGTTATTATAATACGTATACAAAATTTCAAGTGAATATCTCAATTCTATTTTATCAATCTATTTAATAATGAAGTGGAGGTGACAAGTGATTTGAAAAATATGCCAAAGAAATATGAGACCCTAGAATTTTTTTTTGCGATTACTATATTTCCAATCCACTATATGGATGTGGAAGTAATTAAGTAGAAAAAAATGTCCATTTATCTCCGTTCTTTTCAATTTGCTGGTGTGTTTAGTTCTAAAACAAAATTTTGAATTTAAATTGTTTACCCTAGAATATTATTTATTATATACAGACTGTCTATTTTACGAGGGCCACACCAAATATCTCGCTTAATATCTATTGTAGAAGAATAAAGTTTTAGAAACAGTTATCCCATTTTTTGTGAGCTATATTTCAGTAAAAAGAAATTTGAAATCCATAGCCTACTTTATGAGATATATTACAAAAACCTGAAAAATAGGAAAACCACAAACGGTTATAGCTTCCTTATTTGAGGATATACGAAAAAAGTTAAAGGAATAAAAGTTGACGGCAAAGACAATAAGAATAATAACGTGTAACAAAAAAATCGAAAAATGCAGTTGGCTTTGACATACGCTATTGTGCAAAAATGAAAAATACATATCTCAAAGTAGGCCATGACGTCATTAATTCCGTTATTTTTTTCTCATTCCAACGATATAAAACATGTCACAGAAATTTTAACCGATAGTGTCAATATTTAATATTTTACGAATACCACAATTCATATAATTGAATCGTAACAATCAGCTGTGCCATAATTAGTGAAAAAAAATGTATACAGTTATTAATAAATTTGACAGATTGTCACTGTTGTATGTTGTATGTTGCGTTGTCGAGTTCTAAGGCAAATTTTATATCAGTAATTATGGTGTACACCAATAATAACAAATTCGATATGATTAGCATTTATTGTCAGTGCAATTTTGACGCTGAGATGGCAGTCACGGTTTACGGAGATAGATTTCCAGATGCTCCGCAGCCAAATCGAACTATGTTTAGGAAGTTAGTTCAAAATCTAAAAACGCACGGTTCATTTTCAAAAAAGTAGTAAGGCGAGCGCATGTTGCGGATAATGTAAGAAAACTGAATAGAGTAATGAATTATGTTAACCAAAATGAGGAAACCTCTTTGAGACAAATTCAGAGAAACTGTCGCATAAAAGAAGACAGTGCAAGAAAAATATTGAAAAAAAAACGGATTTCGACACTACAAAATGAGGAAAGATCAACATTTAAATGAGGGAGATAAGCCAAGGATAGTAAGACTTTGTAGATGGTTATTAAATAAGAAAAGGAATGACGCGCTGATATGTAGCAAAATTCTTTGGTCGGACGAATCAAATTTTTCTAATAATGGATTTTTCAATAGAAATATGCATTATAAGTGAACACGAGAAAATACACATTGGTGCAGAGAGACTGCTTTCCAAGAAAGATTTTCTACGAATGTTTGGTTGGGTCTTTTAGGGACTAAAGTAATTGGACCTTATTTTTATGATGGCAAATTAACCGCTCGTAGATACCTTAATTTCCTGCGAAACGAATTTCAAGATTTTCTTTATGAATTAACAGTGGCAGAAAGATTAAATTATTCATATTTTCAACAAGATGGGGCTCCACCTCACACTGCTGTAATATGTACAAATTATTTAAATCAAGTTATGCCAGATAGCTGGATAGGCACCTGTGGACCCATTCTATGGCCAGCTCGATCACCAGATATTACTCCCTTGGATTTTTTCGTCTGGGGTTACATTAAAGACAAGGTATTTCAAACTGCCCCTGAAAATATTGAGGACATCAAAACCAGAATTCGAAACGCATGTGAGGCAATTACTCCTGAAATGCTCCAAAATGTAATGCGTGACGTGTCTTGTAGAGCACGTTTATGTGTCAGAATGCATGGTGCACAATTTGAGCATTTGTAGTTAGAAAAATATAGTAGTAGGTAGTACTGTTATACATAGTTTTTCGTTTTTTTCTTTGGATGTTCGTTTTGTACTTGTATTTTTATTTATGAGATATTTATTGGTTTGTATTAAATTGTAATAAATAATTACGGAATTATAATTATTATAAAGTGAATTTTTACTACTATTATGGCACAGCTGATTGTTACTATTAAATATTGACACTATCGGTTAAAATTTCTGTGACATGTTTTATATCGTTGGAATGAGAAAAAAATAACGGAATTAATGGCGTCATGGCCTACTTTGAGATATGTATTTTTCATTTTTGCACAATAGCGTATGTCAAAGCCAACTGCATTTTTCGATTTTTTTGTTACACGTTATTATTCTTATTGTCTTTGCCGTCAACTTTTATTCCTTTAACTTTTTTCGTATCTCCTCAAATAAGGAAGCTATAACCGTTTGGGGTTTTCCTATTTTTCAGGTTTTTGTAATATATCTCATAAATTAGGCTATGGATTTCAAATTTCTTTTTACTGAAATATAGCTCACAAAAAATGGGATAACTGTTTCTAAAACTTTATTCTTCTACAATAGATATTAAGCGAGATATTTGGTGTGGCCCTCGTAAAATAGACAGTCTGTATATTACCAGAGGAGTAAACAAGACAGACAACTACTAAACATCCATCTATGCCTTCAGGGACTTTTTTATGCTAAATCATCTGCTCATATGTTGTAAAAAGTTTCCTGATATAGCATAATAAATAAATGTCTGCCTAACACTTAGCATTTCGCTTGCCTTTTGTAATTTTAAAAATATTGCTTTTTGCTGGGAATGCTGCTCCAATCAATGCTTGGCGCTTGTGGCATGCAAATCTCTTTCACATGTAAAAAGGTTGATTTAATACCGCGTTTAGGATTAGGGGTTAAAGTTGTAATGTAACAGGTGGACAAGGGAAACAATATGAGTGCTGACCTCAACACTGACCTGACGGAAATTGTTCGCTCTCAGCGGTAGGCGTTTTATAACATATTTTCTTTATATAAATTGGAAACAATAAACTGTACTCGAGGCATTGTAAAATGCATATGGTGTAATAAATACTACTTTTTCTATTCACGATGCTGAGTAGCCCGTACAGGGTGACGCAAAATAGACAGCCATATCATCTTAAGAAGGTGGCACATTCGAAAATAATTTATATAACTTTAACTTAATAATACTTGGCATTGCGCTGCCGTGATATATGGATGATTACTTTATATTGTTATTCTAAAAGAAAAATACTACTTATATTGATTAGTAACTATTTATATATGAATCATGCTAATTTATTAGGGAGGTTTTGTAAATATCTGCTTATTCTTATTTGGTATCAATAATTTTTCATTTTCAGACAGTTGATCTTTAATTGTTTCAGCAAAAAGTAACATTTTAACAATCGGATCTTATTTTGAGAAGATTTCTCAGTCTTTTGTACAAGACAGTTTATTCGGATTTGAAGTGATATATTGTTTAGTTGGGTTCCTCTTCTGCTGCACGTTTTTTCTTTAACTACTCTTCTTTTGGTTTCTTCTTATATTTGGACATGTAGAGAGCAGAATGAAATTTTCCAAAATAGAAGTGATTTATAAGTGATTTAGTGCAATTTATGTAATGTACATGATGGTATCATATTCCAAGAAAAATGGAAGGGAGTAACGCTATCCAGGTAATAAAATATATGTAGTTTTCACTTTACCTAATTAAATTAACTATAGACTATTTATTTACTTAATTATATCCGTGTGCATGCAGTGATAATGATAAGCATAGTGTAACATTTTCTGGTATGTAATTTGCACGTTATTTGATTGAAATTTTCATTCATCTTTTCTTCATTGAATATAGAACAGTGCATCAGAAATGAAATTTTTCCATAGGTGTAGGTATATTGTTTATGGTGTTGTGTAGAATAAATTCTTGTATGTAAGATATGAGTAAAAATATTTGTGATATTAAAAATATAGTAGCCATTCCATGTTCATGTAATCCAAATATTTTTTAATTATTGAATATAGGTAGTGAAATGGTTAGCAAACAAACAAAACAGTTTTATTTTTTTAGAAAAAATCCGCCCGCTGGACAAAACTGGTAAAATCACAAAAGTGAGATTAAAAAACAGCATTTCTGTATCATAGTAGAAATAAAAAAGTTTCTACAAAAATCCATTTAATTCTAACATGGTGAAATCAAATATTATCAACTTTCACTCGTTTCACGAGAGTCTTAAATATTTGAGCAATAAAAGTAAAAAATGTTTTGGCTGTAAAGTCAATCTCAGTGGCATCATTCAGGTAAAAGTGAATTCTGAAATATTCAAGCAAAATACTCGCAGGCCATATTTGCCTCATTTTAAAATATTTAAAATGGCTGGGCGTTTTTTTGTTTTGTTTGTTTGTTTAAGTCAGGACACTACGGTGCAATTACTTTTAACTAATAAATTATTACTATTATACACACATTACTATATAGGATGTTTGGAAAGTCGATGCAAAGCCTTGCGGAGGTGACAAGGGAGATCATTTAAACTGCCTTAGTACAGTCATATTTTTTAAGATTTTCGACCGTAAGACTTTGTACTAGGGCATGTTTGGCTTAATGCAGTCTAAATGATTTCCCCTATCACCTTCGCAAGGCTTTGCATCGACCCTGCAAACACCCTGTATGTACTCATTTTAAGAAAATTTTGGTAATAAATGCTATAAAACGTATTAATACATTTGAGTTTATATTACTCTCTCTTAGGTTTCCAAACGATCCTGAGAAACGAAAATTATGATTAGGAAACATGAAATTAGTAGACTGAGCTCTAACACCAAAAAATTATGATAGGCTTTGTTTTTCCATATTATTTTTCCTTTTATTTTGTTAAACGTATATTGTCTACGTACAAAGCAAGGCAACATCAACAAACGTCAAAATATCAACAACTGTATAGAGTACTTGGTAAAAAGGGTAAATAGAAAAAGCTAGCAACTTTGAACTAGGTTACTAGATTATAACCCCCATCGTTATTAGATTATAACGCCAATCAGGCAACATGCATTCCTGTTACCCTGCGGGCGTTATAATCTATATAATGCACTTGGTGCATAAATAACTATTACTCTCCTCTAGCATGCTTATATACAGGGTGTTCCTTACTGACGTGCCAATATTCCAGGGTGTGATTCCTTTAGGCAATTTTATGAAGAAAAGTTCATATGAACATATATCCGCAACGGCTAACGTTTTTTGCTACAGGGTATTGAATTCTTTTTTATTGTTATTTTTTAAAATCTCAGAGAATACTTTAGATATTGTTCTTTGTAGTATTCATTTTGAAATGCAATGTTTCTACCAACCAGAGGTAAATAAAATGAAATTATTAAATGATGCCGAGCCAACAATTTTCCTAGAACTACCCAGCTACTTGCAAGTAACGAAGGTGAGCATCGTTTCTTTAATAATTTTTGTACTTTCCTCACATATCGAAGGGAAGTATTGTATTCGAGAAAAAATCATAGTCCGAGACATTTATCGTATTTACACGTTTTTAAATGGTTAAACTTTCACTGGAAAATATACAGGCTCTAAAGGGTATAAATAATGAAAAAACATTTTTTTGTCAAATTTTAAATTTCCACGTTTCGTGACATTCTAAATTTATTTTATAAAAAAATGTATCAAAAAGAAAAATTTGAAAATTTTGAAAAGTTTTTAAAATATTTTAACATATTTTTTTTACTACTGTAGAATATATGAATTTTTTATTGTTCAAATTTAAAATATCCACGTTTCATGACATTCTAAACTTATTTCAGAAAATACCGTAAAGGTATTTACACAGAACTTCCTTCATTATTAATTATGAAATAACATTGAAGATAATAATCGGAATATAGTTATCACTATTATTGCAAAGAATACCTGATAACTTCTGGTCAAAAAAATATACATAGCGGTCATCTGACAGCAAAAATTCAATGGAAGTATTTATAGCGGTGGTTAAGAAATTTCTTTTTTTTTTTTAATAGGTTTAGAATGTCATGAAACGTGGAAGTTTTAAATTTGAGCGTCATCTATTTGGCATTTTGTAGTGAACAAAAATTTGCAAATTCATTATTTTTTTTTATTTTCAAAGGCTTTTGGAATAGGCTTAAAATATAATGAAACGTGGAAATTTAAAATTTGAGCGAAAAAGAAATGTTTCCGTCAATTCTATATTAGTGGTAAAAAAAATTGGATTTTTTCAAAAAAATTTTAATATCTTTTTAGTAGGTTGAGAATGCCATGCAACGTGGAAATTTCACGACATTCTAAACCATTTCAAATTTCAAAAGCAAAAATGTCTTGAAATTTTTTTTACTACAGGTATACCAAGAATAAATGGTGGAAACATTTTTTTTTGCTCAAATTTAAAACTTCCACGTTTCATGACATTCCAAACCTATTTCAGTAAAAAATAATTTTCAAAACTTTTTGAAAATTTTTTACTAGTAGAAAGATGGGAATTTATTTTGCTCAAATTTAAATTTTCCACGTTTCAGGACATTCTAAACCTATTTCATAAAAAAAATATCTTTTAGTGAAAATCTCATGGCGATTGTATCATGTAGGTAGGACCTATGAATTTTTTTCGTTTTCTGGTGTTGGTATTTTAATTATTACAAGGTGTTGTAGGACAATTTCTGAAATTCTTCCAAATACGCTACAGAATAATACATAATCCGTAAAATATTCATACAATATAAAATCTGAGTACTAACAGAGTTGTTTTATCTTTTAAAAATTTCTTAAAGTTTAATTTGAGCCCTATAGGATTTATTTTGCTTTTTCCCTTGGCCCGCTATCTACTATGCAAAACGGGCAAATTTTAGGCTTTTTTGCGGTCACTCTTTGTAAATGTATTTACGCAGGTCTTCCATATTTGGCACCTTTTATTTAATATTAAACTTTTGCTATCGGATGACCACTCTGTTTATTTTTTTGACCAAAAGTTATCAGGTTTTCTTTGTAATAATACCTTCCGATTACTATTATTCTCATGTGTGGTTTCGTAATTAATAATTTTTCAGAGTGATGGCCCTGTATAAATAAAGAGGGGAGTTCTGTGTAAATACATTTACCGATTTTTTTAACAATGTACGCCAACAGGCAATCAGTCGTGATCTGAGTTTTCTTTTTATTTGCAGATACAATTTTTTTCTTGTTTGAGAGAACAAAAAGATGCCATCACATGACATTAAATATATAAATGTATATATGAAAATGCTCCTAAGTAATAATGTGGGAAAATTATTTGTACGTTTTTTAAATAAATGTTTTGTTGTATTTGCATCTACCTGGGTGTTATACTCTATGAATACACCTGCTAAATTCCATTGTATATTATTTTCTATCACATGCACACAGGCAATTGAAAAACAAGTAAAAAGTTTACGTATATTTTATGTAGCACTAATAATAATCAAGGTATGTATTTTAAATAAATTAACTGAATTTCAGTCTCAGAAATATTCAAGTGATAACTTCATTAACAGTGACAGAAAAAATATTTTCTGACACGTTAACTTTTGTTTTTGTTTTTAATTATGACATCAACCAACTTATTTTGACATTTTTTAAAATGCAATGGCTCGAATTGTTTATAATAAATGACAATAGTGGGTATAACCAAAAATATATATTCACAATGATGAGGTCTGCCAAATAAAAAAGATCGACGTGCCCTATAGTTTTCCCTAACACTTCAAGTCCAATGAATTTATTTCACACTTTTCAGACTCATTGCATGCACAATTAGTCTAATTAATATCCATTGCACTCATTAATTGTATTATGAAGCTGTTTCTGGAAAAAATACCAGTTTTGTATCGTTTTATTCCTTTGACGTGATAAACTTGACACCTACATATTGTACATATATTCCACCACTGGCGCTTGCTCTTTGGTGGCAGTTTGTCACACCATTGGCAGTAGCGTTACGACTCCTTACAATATATATCTTTTCTACTCTAAGGTGACAAAGGATTGATCATGTCTCTAGCTTACACAAATGTGTCAGATAATTGCTCGCTGACTCCTGCACTATAACAAATAGCCCTGAAATAAATTCATAAGCTTTATATGACCAATCACAAATGAATGTCTAACTAATAAAATATCAATTTGTAATATTTGGATTTTTCTGATTCTAAAAATGTGAATTAAAAAAGTGATTTAACGTTTTCATTGAACTTAATATAATTTTCAGCTTGAGATTGAGCAAATTAAAATTAACCAAATTGAAGTATTCTCAGTCAAGTTGAAGATGGACATATGCAATTATTACAGCCAGTAACTTGGAACTATTGTCACGACCAATAAACATCTTCTAAACGTTTGAGCCCGCATTCATTTTGACGCATCAGAAAACGGATGTAAGTCCATTTTATATGTATGTTTAGTCTTACTTGGGAAGTCATCCTTGAGATTGCCTGCAGTACAAAATAAATGGAAACATCAGTGTAAACTAGAACATCTGAGGAGGATCAGTAGGCCAATCGAAAATTTTACGGTTGGTTAGTTTTAAATAACAGTTTACGAAATATTTCGAATGTTACTTATAGTTGTCTGACTAATGCTCTTACTAGAGCTGATTGAAGCTGGTATTTCATACAATGAATAAATGGGGAAAGGACAAATAGTCATTGTACAGTGCACATTCGCTCATCAAGATGACCGTATTCTCAAACTCAAATGTTCAGTCAGTGCAGCACTGAGGCAAATTCTGTATTTATGTGCAGCTGCGGCTATAGTGGCACTGGCTGCCATGTGTAAAATATAATCATTATATTTGATAATAGGGGATATATCACCATTATATCTAATGTGACGAAAATAATGTAATAATGAATTTTTTAAAAGTAAGCGGTATTCATAAAATTAAAATAAGTTAGGAATTACCTACTCGAAAAAAATTTAAAAACGTTTTAAATGCTGCTATTAAGAAAACATTAAAAATAACAAGTATGTAATCCTTGCACACATAAAATCACAAGGTACTAACTTGTTCCTAAAACCAACTTGTCCGAATGAAATACGAGAAGGGACATTTCCCACATTCCAAGAGGCAATGAATAACATTTTACTGAAATCATTAAATTAAATTACTGAAATTGATTGAGACAATTTTGTGTTTTTTTTCTTCTCAGGGTTCGTCTGTTGAAAAACTCCGAAGGTACTGCAGCTTCCTGGGCTTATTGTGATCTCCCTGTCATGGTTCACTCTGCCCACTCTAGTATCCCTGTACCCCTAATCAGGTGGTATAGGTCTATGGTTAGACGAGTGCTGATAAATTTCGAGTCTGTTTGTGTTTGCCGTAGATGCTATATCTTCTGCGGGTCAACGCCTCGCAGTTGAATATGATGTGGTCGTCCGTTTTCCGCTCCTTGCCGCATAGCCTGCAGTCTAGGTTGCCGTCAAAATTACCAATTGCATTAAAGTACTTCTTTACAGGAATGTGTCCTGTCAGAAGTCCTGTTATTAATCTTAACTGTGTCCTGTTCCTTGTGAGCAGTTCTTAAGTTGGTTTCGCACATGGAACTTTAATGAGTGTTTTTCCATGTCCATTTCCTACACTGTTTCTCCAATGGCTTCTATGTTTATTCTTGACCTAGTCAATTATGTATTTGGTTAATATTTTGATTTTTGTGGGACTTTAATTCTGTGCATCGTATTGCAAATTTTATGTGGCATACTGGATAGTAATCGAGTTAATTAAGTCTTACCTAAGTAATACATTTAAAGTTGGTACTGCATCAACCAAACTAGACAACTGAGAGGAAACTTGTTCTCACCAAAGTGTGACAAAATTAAGTCTATTGCAAGGTGCTATTTTGAGACCACTTTTTCTGTTAAACTCTCTGAACGAACTTGAATGTTACGTAAAAATTAATGCTATCTTTAAATTTGAGGATATTAATAATTACACAAAGAACTCAATGAACCTACATGTGACATTGTACAAGATGTTCATCAAGTAAATGCAGTCTCGAAACCCCTAAAAGAATGTGGTTGATATAAGACAGGCGTTCTTTTATACTTTTATCAGTCACTTCCCAAATAAAAAGGCTATTTTAGAGTTCTTTCAAAACGTTTAAATGCAACTTCTAAAAATGTTTGTGACGAGTCTGACTTAATAAAATGTGTTGATTAATATTTAATAAAAATAAATGTCTTGAGAATACAGGAAACTTTTATAATTAAATTCGTAGCCACGTAAATGAAACTATTGCAGAAAATATTTTAAAATCTTGATAAAATTTTGTCAGTTGCAACGTCATTTTACTAAATACTCTACAGACTATATATACTATACCTTTGCTGGACAAGTTTTGTTACAGTTTTAGTATCTGTTTTAAATCTAATACGACTATGCATACATTTTTTACCCTAATTGTTCAAATAAGGATTTAAAAACGCCTCAAAAACTCAATACTACATTTATAAATTCCCTAGTTAGTTATTTTGCAGTTTATTTGCAGTTATTAAGACATTGTAGAATTTTAAAAAGTTACATTAATAGTTTCATGTTTGAATACAGTAAATTGACCCTGATTAATTCATTTATTTGAGTGGAGAGGTATGCAACCATTTGTACTTCAAAGGGGCATAGCAAGTCGCATATCTGCAAGTAAGAAAGTAAACACGTTTTCTATAAGTATAATTTTGAGTTAGAGGTGTTACTCGCATATTCTTGTAGTTGAGATAATACATGATTGTGCAATTCAGTCTTTTGATTGCAAAGTCCTTTGTTGGCGCATTTTCATTGGCTAGAGTTAAGAACTGTTAAGGAGATTTCCGGTTGGTAGCTCGTTTTTCGACAGCCACGAGAGTGAACGGCGACGGTCCCGATTATAAGTTGAAGAATTTGGATGTTACATCGCTTACACTGAAAAGGGACTTGATTTGAAGTACCCAGTGTTTCTTTACCGTCCTGCCGAAAGCATTTTGTAAATTCCAGGAAGGAATTCTGTCGGTTGCTGTAATTTTATCGGCATGTTTATCGTGAAGTTATGTAATACTCTCTATATGAGGTGAGCTTTTATTTTACTTATTTAGGAGTTTTATTTGGTTCTTGTTTATTGTAATTATTACAGTGTTTTGGAGGTACTGGCCATTTGAAAATTAGTTATGTCTTGGAGAGGCTTACATTTGGGATAATTGGTGTTGCCATTTTGGTTATGTGAGGGGGCCTAGTATTTAGAGGAGTAATAGAAGGAAGTCAATTACTCATATATTTGGTTTTATGTGGGTCTTGCTGACATTTGAAGAAGCTTTGGTTGGAGAGTTGTTTGCAGCAATCTCCAGGAGATTTATGCAGAAATTTTGGAGCGACACGGAGTGTTAGTCACAAGCAACATCGATAACGTCTATGAAATGATAACAAGTCTCGCTGCAGTCGTCACAGAAAATACCAAGGCTCTGATAAGGTTTTATCGTTTCATTTTTGATTACATATTTTTAAAGAAGTCATAGTTTTGTTCAGTGATTTTTTTGTTCAAATATTTAAGTAAATCATACCATAATCTTGAAACTGTAAATTAAGCACTAAGTTTACGTATGGAATGATATTTTTATAAAGATTTTTACTATAAAGCAATGCATGGTACCGTGAAGTGCTAATTTACCTACTGTTATATATTATACATAATTAAGCTATTTTCAATAAAATTGACTCATTTTAGAACAATCGTTGATATCTAGGGGTAGCAGCTAAGATTGCATTTGTCAGCTCATGAAATCCCACTCATTAGCTAAAACTTTGGTAATGAGTCACAAATGTAATTCATAGTAAATCTATAATTCGTTGTTGTAAGTTGGAACTCATAGTTGTACATTGGATAACTCGTACTTGCAAGCGAATCTCAGTCAGAGATCAGAGTTTGAATTCAAATTAAGTTTTTTTTTAGATCAAGTGTATAGAATTTCCTTAATGCGTGTGATCCACGATTAGGCAAATTCTGAAGTTTTTACTTTATTTTTTTTATTGTACATCTTACGTGTCTTGTATTAAATGTCTAGTGTCTACATGTTCTTAGTATTCACACTAATGCACCTGATATTTGCTTAAATTTTGAGGTTTCATAGAGTAAAGTACAAGTTTTGATATTTTGAAAATTCCATCGATCGCATGATTGCTAGTAACTTAATTTTGCTCCTGGCTGGCAAAATTATTTAAATCATATTACGTAATATATAGCAGGTGACGCTCTTTGAGTTTCCACACACTCCCAACCCACGGCCCTATGCTGCTGGCTGCCGTTCGCACCCGTATAATACACTTTAATATTTAGGTATTAAAAATGTTACAACATTAAGGTTAGAGGACATTTAGAAGCTATATTTATCATGTGTAATTGTGGCTAAAGTGGCGTCCCTTTTGTGACAATAAAGAGGTCACATTTTTTAGTAATTTTTTAAATACTAAAAAATAAGTAAAGCAGCTGATAATAGTTCAGAAACTCCATTTTTGCCTTATATGCCAGGAGTCAAGGTACAATTTTTTTTATGACATGTGCCTCAAATACCTACTGTATTCTTAAAATTTATAACCAATTATTTCCACATGCTAGAGTGAAAATATAATCAAGATGTATTCCTTTAAAGAAAGTTGGATGAGAAATCTGGATGTGGAAGTAGCAATTCCTTAGGCAACAGTTTTTAATCGTGAATAATCCTTAAAAGTGTACAGTAGATATTTTTGTAAGACAGCTATATTTACAAACAATGTTAGTTTCCTTTTAATATTAAATAGCAGACTAATACGAGGTCGTTATATTATTTAGTGGTGTTAAAAATAAATTCCCCACTTTGTTACATAAATGGTTTAAAAAACATTGATGTAGCTATGTTTGGATGTCATTAGTAGTTTACTGAAAATTACACCGTTTTAAGTAAAGTTTTTCTAGCTTTCTGTACTGTTATATAAGCAGTTCCTTCGTGGGCATATTGTCTATATGTAGATATTATTAACTATAATATCCATTTGTGTTTAATAGAATTTAAGATATCTATATAATGAGTCTTGAATTATCTATATCACTATTTGTTGTTGCAGCCTATTTATAATTACTTGTACTGGCAATGCATCACAATTTTGTATTATTCTATTACTTTATTAATGTGCCTAATAATTTGTAGATATTTAATGTTTTTAACAGATCTGCAGTGTTGTATGAATAATTCAATCTTAAATATGGAGTCTACTATGTGCAAATGTTTTATTATCTAGGTTTTCTCTTTGTTCTATCCGGCAAATGATAAATAATTAAATGACACAGACACAATCACTAGTGACACGTACGTACTATAATTATAAATTTAAAATGTTCTCGTTGAAGCTGAAAATGTGTCGAGGGAAAATAAAATTGCGTCTGCCCATCGTAGTTAATGGCCTTCCAATATAAATTCAGAAAATATACACAAGTGAGGCCAATCAACTACATGACGAAGATCCAAATAACTATTGGGATTCCTTAAAAGAGGACATCCTATGAGCAAGAACGGGAACACAAAGCAAAACACGTAAAAATGTGAAACAACCATGGGATAACTGATGAGCATCTAACAGGCTAGCCCGGGTAATTCCGACTGCTCTTCAAAAAGAAAATAATTCTTATCTATATCTACATCTGTAAAAAAAACTGGAGTTACATGATGACTAACTGTAAGGACAATTAATTGAAGGCTAATTTAAACCCAAAAGGTGTTCCATTAAAGACTCCACTGGTATACTAAGAACCTGACTAGGATCAATTGAATGATACTAGACTGGGAGACAGCCAGACGAAAAGTAAAAAGTGGCGAAACAGCTGGTGTTGACAATGTTACAGCTGAATCGCTTAAGTTGGTTAGTGAAGATGAAGGACAAATGCTTTACTGAATATTAATAGTAGTATGTAGTAAAATGAATCGATTGGTAAAAGTAAAAAATTCTAAATGCCCGGTCCAATATGACTGTCATAATCATAAAGTATTTGGAGAAGGAAGCTTCGTCGACATCGAAGTTCAGAAATTCAAAATGACGGGTTCAATGTCACACCCACCATTGCAAATATTTTGGATACTTCTAAAAAGGGAACAACGAATGTCATGACAACTGCATATTGCTGACATTAATGTCTCACGGCAGCATATTCTTCGTTCTGAAACTCAGCATTTCGTTTTTAACCCCCGACGCAAAACGTTTGAAGCCTTTACCTACATTTGCGTGTGTGTGAAAGCGTTTTTTTTTGTTTCAAAAGCTGCTTCTTGCGAAATAGTTCTTGGCCGTTTAGAAGAACTTCAGGTTCAGTTGTGTGTGTGGGGGGGGGGGGGGGGGGTTAAGTTCTTAATTCAATCCAATTATTAGCTGCCTAGCTTTACCAAGTGCAAGTATTTAGATCAGGTGGAGCAGATAAAATACGACATTTTGACATCATAAAGGAATGTTTCTTTTCAGCAGCTGATTAAGGATAGGTTATTTGTTTATGTACACAGAAAAAACTAGTTTGACAAAAAGTTGCAATCTACAAATAGATGTGGTATTTTAGTTGTGATAATTGTGATGGAGTAACACTGGAAAACGTTGTTAAATTGCACAATAAATAAAACATATGTAGTAAACACCAGTAAAATTTCTCATCATTATCTGTACCATTAATTCTCCACGTTACTAGTTTAACAATGTTTAACAATAAACCCTAATCTTTATGTAATTTTATTTCATGTCATATTTGGTTACCACAAGCATATTCCAAAATGCCAATTTTATGTAGGTGGGCGGGAAATCTTCCATGATTAAATCTCGTTCTAATAATAGTTGTTAATTTTCTAGTGATGGCTAGATTGCTAAACCAGGTTTTTTCTGGTGTGTTCCGGCGTATGTTAAAATAATAAGTATTTTTTTAAATTGCCGTAATTTTTCCAATGTATGTTCCATTTTTCTTTGAGATGCTTCTTGACGGTGTTGGCTGCATCGCTTTTGTCCACTCCAATACTCAGTCTCAGCCTATTGTCGATTTCTTCACATTTTATTATATTGTCAACTATCTCATTTCCTTGTATGCCACAGTGGCTTTTAACCCAGATGAAAGTGACACTTATAGCTTTGGTTCTTCATGCTTGAAGTTGTTTAATAATTTGAATAACAAAAAAATTGTTATGTCCTTGTTTTGGGAAATTATCAATGGCTGATAAAACTAAAGCCGAATCTGAGATAATTAGAATATTTTTGGCTAGGTTTTTACTATCTAAAAATGCAAGCCACTTCCATATAGCTACGGCTTCGGCTGAAAATATAGAGAAGTTGGTATTTAGGGATTAAGATTTTATAATGTCTCGTTCAGGTAGGTAAAAACCACATGTAACGTGGTCTTTTGTTTTCGACCCATCCGTGTAGGATTTTGTAGAGTTTCGAAATTGATCTAGTGCACTGAAAAAAATAAGTTGTGGTATTCCATTATAGGGTGGAAAAATACATTTTGAGTCCATTAATACGAACTTAGGGCCCAAGTCTAAAACCGATTCATAGTTTATAATGTCTATGGAGAGATATAATTCATTACAAATTTCAAAAGCTGTCGCTAATGGTAGATTATTTTTGTTTGAAAAATAGTTTGATGTTAGGTTATGTATAGATACGTCATATATGAGTTTATACAGATGATTTTTTCTGCTAACTTGTAAAAGAAGAAATTTGCAAGCTAGGTATTCTCTTCTTATCCACAAATGGTGTTCCACTGATTCAACCAGTAATGCTTCAATTGTGGTCAATTTCATTGCGCCCTAAGCAATTCGGAGTGCTTTTTATTGAACTCTATCTTTCTCCTTTAATCGTGTTTTGCATGCTGATCCATACCATATGGATCCATAATCAATAATCGATCGAATGTAATGCGACAAAAAAATTAAACTTGATTTTTTGAGCTACGTCATACACACCTGAAATGAAGGTGAAATCAAAGCAAAAGCTGGGTGTCACAAATACTTACGTTTGGGAAAGATTGATGTTGCTGGAAATATTATCTTAACTGTAGCTTCATCATTTGAAGAAAGGAAGAGCCGTACAACATATTATTGAAATTGAAATTTTAGTTGCTTATTAATTATCACAGGCACACAGAATAAAAAATCGGTAAAGGTATTTACACAGAATTTTCCTCGTTATTTGTGAATGGCTCGCTCTAAAAAATTAATAATTACGAAATGACATTGAGAATAATAATAGGAATATAGTTATAGCTATTATTACAAAGAATTGATCAAAAAAATATACAGATTGCTCATCCAACAGCAAAAGTTCAATACTAAATAGCAGATGCTACATATGGCAGGCTTGCGCAAATACCTTTGCAAATGTCCACCATGACTGAATTATTTCTTGGGATGACCACCCTGTACATTTTTCAATAAAAGTATGATAGGTGCATATGCCAGATATTATTGCCATCTGTCACATTTTCAATTCAACATTCACGTAATGGAGTGGAAGTATAGTGGTGGTTAAAAAATTTAATTTTTTTGAAAATTTTTCAAAAGATGTTGGTAAATTAATTTTCAAAATTTTTTCTTCTGAAATAGGTTTAAAATGTCAAACGTAGAAATTTTAAATTTGAGCAAAAAGGAAAGTTTCCTTCTATTCTATAGTAGTGCTAAAAAAGTTTAAAAATTAAAAATAATGTATTTTTTAAAATAGGCTTAGAATACTATGAAACGTGAAAATTTTAAATTTGAGCAAATAAAAAAAAATCGATCTATTTTAGTGGTAAAAACTTTTTGAAAAATGTTGGTGAAAAAAATTTTCACAATTTTTTTTTCTGAAATACCTAGGTTTAGAATGTCATGAAACGTGAAAATTTTAAATTTGAGCAAATAAAAAAAAATCGATCTATTTTAGTGGTAAAAACTTTTTGAAAAATGTTGGTGAAAAAACTTTTCACAAATTTTTTTTCTGAAATACCTAGGTTTAGAATGTCATGAAACGTGAAAATTTTAAATATGAGCAAATGAAAAAAAAATCGATCTATTTTAGTGGTAAACTTTTTGAAAAATGTTGGTGAAAAAAATTTTCACAATTTTTACTTCCCTCGCATACCGAAGGGAAGTATTGTATTCGAGAAAAAAACACCCTCCGAGATTTTTTCGGATTCTGACGTTTCAGATCACGGAGATTACGAAAATATAGGTTTTTCAATTCCGTCAGTCTGTCTGTCTGTCTGTCTGTCTGTCGGGTCTGTCTGTCTGTCTGTCAGTCTGTCTGTCTGTTGGTGCATTTACTAAAAAATTACTTGACGGAGAGCAGTCAAATTTGGTGGGTAGTTGACGCTACTGTCAGCGCAGAAATGGTAGAAATTTCACAGGAAAATATACAGGGTGGACCGTCCAAACGGAATAAATAGTGAAAAACATTTTTTTTCGCTCAAATTTAAAATTTCCACGTTTCATGACACGCCAATCCTATTTCGGGAAAAAAAAATTTTGAAAATTTTTTTCACCAACATTTTTGAAAAAATCTTTACCAAGAGGAAACATTTTTTTTTTGCTCAAATTTAAAATTTCCACGTTTCATGACACGCTAATCCTATTTCGGGAAAAAAAAATTTTGAAAATTTTTTTCACCATTTTTGAAAAAATTTTTACCAAGATGAAAAAATTTTTTTTCGCTCAAATATAAAATTTCCACATTTCATGACACAAATGTTTGAAAATTTTTTTCACCAACACTTTTTTTACTACTAAAATAATTGAAAAAATTTTTTTTCTTCAAATTTAAAATTTCCACGTTTCATGGCATTCTAAGCCTAATTCAAAAAAAAAAATTTTCGAAATTTTTCTTACCACTTGAAAAATTTTTACTTCCCTCGCATACCGAAGTATTGTATTCGAGAAAAAATCACCCTCCGAGATTTTTTCGGATTCTGACGTTTCAGATCACGGAGATTACGAATATATAGGTTTTTCAATTCCGTCAGTCTGTCTGTCTGTCTGTCTGTCTGTTGGTGCATTTACTAAAAAAATACTTGACGGAGAGCAGTCAAATTTGGTGGGTAGTTGACGCTACTGTCAGCGCAGAAATGGTAGAAATTTTACTGGAAAATATACAGGGTGGACCGTCTAAACGGAATAAATAGTGAAAAAAATTTTTTTTGCTCAAATTTAAAATTTCCACGTTTCATGACACGCTATCTTATTTCGGGAAAAAAAAAATTTGAAAATTTTTTTCACCAACACGAAAAATTTTTTACTACTAAAATAATTGAAAATTTTTTTTTTCTTCAAATTTAAAATTTCCACGGTTCATGGCATTCTAAGCCTAATTCGAAAAAAAAAAATTTCAACATTTTTTTTACCACTTTTGAAACATTTTTTACTACTAAAATAGATGAAAAAATTTTTTTTCTTTCTTCAAATTTAAAATTTCCACGTTTCATGGCATTCTAAATCTGTTTCAAACAAAATTTTTTTGAAAATTTTTTTTACCAACATTTTTGAAAATTTATTTACCACTAAAATAGATGGAATTTTTTTTTTATTTCGTCAAATTTAAAATTTCCACGTTTCATAGCGTTCTAAATCTATTTAAAAGAAAAAATAGAATTTTTTTTACTTACCATTTTTAAAAAATTTTACCACGAAGATAGATTTTTTATCTTTGCTCAGATTTTAACTATCCACGTTTCCATGGCATTCTAAAACTATTCAAACAAACTTAAAAATGTTTTTGAAAAAAAAAAATTGAAAACATTTTTAATCTATTTATCACTACTATAGAATAGACGAATTTTTTTTTTGCTCAAATTTAAAATTTTCACGTTTCATGACATTCCAAACCAATATCGGAAAAAAAATTTTTGCAACATTTTGTTATAAATTTGGAAAAAAATTTAACACCAGAATAGATGGAAACATTTTTTTTTGCTCAAATTTAAAATTTTCACGTTTCATAGCATTCTAAACCTATTTAAAAAATATATATATAATTTTTAAATTTTAAACTTTTTTTACCATTACTATAGAATAGAAGGAAACTTTCCTTTTTGCTCTTATTTAAAATTTCTACGTTTGACATTTTAAACCTATATTAGAAGAAAACAATTTGAAAATTTTTTTACCAACATTTTTGAAAAATTAAAAAAAATTGAAATTTTTTAACCACTACTATACTTCCACTCCATTACGTGAATGTTGAATTGAAAATATAACAGACGGCAAAAATATCTGGCATATGCACATTATGCACCTATTATACTTTGATTGAAAAATATACAGGGTGGTCATCCGAAGAAATAATTCAGTCATAGTGGACATTTGTAAAGGTATTTGCGCCTGCCATATGTGGCACCTGCTATTTAGTATTGAACTTTTGCTGTTGGATGAACAATCTGTATATTTTTTTGACCAAAGCTTATCAAGTTTTCTTTGTAATAATAGCAATAACTATATTCCGATTATTATTCTGAATGTCATTTCGTAATTATTAATTTTTTAGAGTGGCCGCCATGCACAAATAACGAGGGAAGTTCTGTGTAAATATCTTTACCGATTTTTTTTCTGAAATACCTAGGTTTAGAATGTCATGAAACGTGAAACTTTTAAATTTGAGCATTCTAGTGTTAATTTTTTTTCCAAACTGGTAACAAAATGTTGCAATTTTTTTTTCCGAAATTGGTTTGGAATATCATGAAACGTGGAAATTTTAAATTTGAAGAAAAAAAAATTCCATCTATTTTAGTGGTAAACAAATTTTCAAAAATGGTAAAAAAAAAATTCAATTTTTTTTTTTTTATTGAATCAGGCTTAGAATGCCATGAAACGTGGAAATTTAAAATTTGAAGAAAGAAAAAAAAATATATTTCATTTTAGTAGTAAAACATTTTTCAAAAATATTGGTGAAAAAAATGTCCAAATTTTTTTTTCCTGAAATAGGTTACGCGTGTCATGAAACGTAGAAATTTTAAATTTGGGCAAAAAAAAATTTTTTTCATCTTGGTAAAAATTTTCAAATTTTTTTTTTCTGAAATAGGTTTAGCGCGTCATGAAATGTGGAAATTTTAAATTTGAGCAATAAAAAATTGTTTTCTCTATTTATTCCGTTTAGACCATTTCTTCACTGACAGTAGCGTCAACTACCTACCAAATTTGACTGCTCTCCGTCAAGTAGTTTTTTAGTAAATGCACCAACAGACAGACAGACAGACAGACTGACGGAATTGAAAAACCTATATTTTCGTAATCTACGTGTTCTGAAACGTCAGAATCCGAAAAAATCTCGGAGGGTGATATTTCCTCGAATACAATACTTCCCTTCGGTATGCGAGGGAAGTAAAAAGGCCATGTACTTTTGGGCACAGTATGCACAGAAAATATGGGTATTGTAAAGTACATGGTAACAAGTTTCATCAATTTCTTTCTGTGTTGTATGTTTTGCAAAGTTTTTAGATGTTCAGAGTAAAGAAGTTATGCCCGTTTTTATCACATTGCTGTTTTTTCTAATTTTCAAATGGACGCAAAGAATTCTCAAGCTTTAATTATGGCGAAGGCGCAGGTATCAGAAGTTAAAGATTCAAAATGGTGAATCCAATAGGGATGCCATAATTGCATAACTTTTGCAGATGTACGTGAAATTGAACCACTAGAAAATGTGGGAAGAAAGGTTTGAAGAAAATTGAACCGCCTTTAAGATAATGGTCTATAAAAATCGTAAGGTAAAAATTCACCGTCGTTCAGTTAAATTAACCTTATTACCTAGTATCGGTGAAAAGTTTGAACAAGTAACAAAATCGAACTTGATGCAAGACAACTTGGGGCATGTAAAGGTCCTACTGGCATCAAGTTATGATAAATGACGCCTTGCTTCCATAACTGTTCAAAAACTCCAAAGAATACATTTTAAACACACTTGAAGAAAATTAACTACAGAATGAGAATTCATTACATCTCTTCGAAAATTAGAAAAAGCTAGAGTGCGATAAAAAAAGTGCATAACTTCTTTACTCTGAACATCTAGAAACTATGCAAAACATACAACACGAAAAAAGGGACTTGTTCCCATGTACCTTTTATAGTATATATGATATCAATTGGGAAAGCATAAAAATGAAAACGCGAAGTAAAGTCGGCATTTACTTTATGGGACATAAGCGGCGGTAGTAGAAATGTAAACATGTTTTAAATACTAAATAATTAGTTTTTATTTGTTAAAGAAAGGGATTTTTATAATACCTTTATTCAATAGAAGTGGTTAATGAAAAAATATGCTTATCACATTTGATAAGTCATATAAATGATATATTAAGGCTACTACGTCTATTGTCTAGTGACCTATCTCACGTTCTACCTCTTAGCGGCAAAGTTATATAATCTTAGGCGGAAGCTACATAGATGGTATATAATACTTCCGAAAGGGCGAATAGCAGTGACTGTCTTGTTTATTAAATGTTAAGCCATGATACTATGAACTCTGCAGTATCATAATGTTAGGCAGGTAGAAAATTTCTACTATTCTATAAAGGAAAGACATGGCTAATTTTTAAAGAGACAACTCGTTTCTTGGTATCGGTAATTCGTCTCAGTAACGAAAAGGGTCGACGTCTAATAAACAAATTTCAAAAAAGCTTAGTCTATGAACTTTAAAAAAACAATATTTCATTCGTCACTATCCGAGTTTTCAGAACTTGAATCGGTATTTACATTAATAATAATTAGATTAATTGATGGTATTATAGCATATTCATGTTCCTTTTTTATCACACGAGATACACACTTCCTCCATATATCGCTTTTGCCTATTTCGTCTACTATTATCTTCATATTCCTTAAGAGAGACTCACTTAATTATGGGGTTGATTATATTGACGTAGTCTTGTTTTTACATCAGCCCACACCGTTTCAATGGTGTTGAAAACGCAATAATATGGAGGCAGATGTAAAATAGTATGATCATGGCTTCAACAATATTTTCAATGGCATATTCCTTTTTAAAATTTTGCTTTCCAATCAGTTCTAATAAAGTCATTTTTGTGTTTTTTTCTGGTATTTCCAAGCCTTTCCCTAAATTCAATGATATCGCCTTTTCTTGTGTTGGTGTTCGGATTTTTGTGTGTTGCCGCGAATGGTATACATTGTCCATAACAATTAAAGAATTTGGTGGGATATTTGGTAACAGCTGTTCCTTTACCCACTTCTCAAATAATTCGGCTATCATATCCTCGTAGTAGTCGGCAGAAGATCGCTTGATATTTTTAGCAGAAAACAACAACACACTTGGAATAAAACCGTTTTTACTTCCAGCATGTAGTATTATAATTCTTTTTCCTCTAAAACATGAAGCACTTAAATTACACTTTTTGGTGTTATCTACCCAATTGAATTACATCTTGGGTGTCAAACCATGTATCGTCAAGATAAATTATGTCTCTATTTGCATCTCGGTGTTCTTCTATTTTACGCAGATACTCATGTCCATGATCAACGATGTGTGCTGATTCCATAACTAGAATTCATTTGTCCGATTTTTTTGGACCTAAACCGCAATCGAGCAAAACGTTTCGCAAAGTATCTAATGATTTATAGTTATAATCTGGATAGTCGCGTAACTTATCCCTAGGTAATCATTTCTGATGTGGTCACCTTAGGTTTATTGTAAAAGTCATACACAAATCGACGAATGACATCTTTGGACGCGTTATCAACTTTTTTAAGTTTCTGTCCAACTCTTTTCCGTCTAATAGAATGTTCAACTACATCTCCGGCTCTGATAACCCTATAAATTGTAGTACGGCTAAATTTAGTTAATTCACAAATCCTCTTCACAATTTGATTATATGAAGAATTAATATTTTCGCATTTTAAACACGAGTAAATATTCAAAATAACCCTTTGAGTTTGAACGTGTAAGTCTTCATTTTCAAATTCCGTTTGTATAGGCTCTGTATCAAAATCGTCCGTTCGTTGTAACTACTATCGAAAGGCCTCCAAAATGCCATTTTAAACAATTAATTGCAAAAAATCACTCAAACACAGTAATAATACTAATAATTTGGTCAAATATTCACTAGAATTAAGTAATTTATAACACTGCTTGTCTGTACAGCACTGCCTCGTACATATCATACGATACAAATAGTTTATACGTATTTTTTGTTTTATATATTATGACATGCAAAAACTCTGAACAATGTTGGTGTTGACAAATCAAATTCGCTAAGCATCTAATCTCACCTACATTTCTATGTGACAGGCGGATCAAAATGTAAAATTCTGTGCTTTCTCATTCAATGTGAAGCGAAATATTGACAATACTCCGTAAGATTCTCTAGTCCGTGCTGTTCCAATTGAATTCGTAAATACTATACAATATCCTTTTTCTGTGCATAGTGTATTATTTAAGAAGGTAACCATTATACTCTTCTCCGATTTACTACACTTGTACATTCTATAGGATACTCTTCGCAGTTTTTTTTTATAAATTATATTAGTTTCAAAAATTACAAGACAAAGAATTATTTTTTTTTCATTTAAAAAATTAATCACTTTTTTATTTATTGACCGATTTTGTAGAAAAACAATAGGGTTCTAGCCAACACTAACTTACTGCCCGAATTTCATTACAATCGGACTTTTCGTTCTTAAGTTATCGTGCTTACAAGAAACGTGACGGACGGACAGACAGACAGGCGGGCGGACAGACAGAGAGACAGACGGGCAGACAGACAGAGGGACAGACGAACGGACATTTTGAAAATTGTTCAGAATTCGATCACCAACACAGTGATATGACATTTTTTTCTCTACGAGCAATATTACCGATTTTAGAAATGTGCCGATCGAATGCAATATACTCTTCGTTTTGTATTTGAGAAGAGTATAATAACACAGCGACACAAAAAACGGTCATGTACTCTTGAGCAAAGCATGATACCCTCCTGTATTTTGAGCCGCTGAATCCCATACCGTCGTCAGAATTACTCCATCATCTCAGAATTTTTCCTTATCTCCTCCTAAAGCGACTCAAAATATAGGAGGGTATCATACTCTGCTCTGCCTTTTTTTATATTTTGTACCTATGTATCGACGAACTGAGAGAGATTTTTTTATCACTTTTAGTAATATTCCTTTTCAGATATATTTTTCGTTCGTATTAAAAACCAAAAGTTCATTGTGTATAATAAGCGTTCAGATCAACACACCACCGGCTTTTAATATCGTTAATGTATTCTGATGTTACTGGTAACATGCAAATTAAGCACACAAAACATGCAGACAACGTATTCCTTCAATATCGTTAATGTATTCTGATGTTACTGGTAACATGCAAATTAAGCACACAAAACATGCAGACAACGTATTCCTATTCACTATAAGTTGCAGGGTATAATAGGAAATTAAATAACAATTAACGCTTTATATTCACTAGGGTGTTATGTAAAGATAAATAAGTTAATATACTACCGCCTTTGTACAAGTTTCTCGAAAATAAACACACGCAGTTTAAGCAAAGAGATTACTCCAGATAGGCGTCAGATTTCATCGCAACTTGTTTCTTTGTATTTCAACTCAAAATTATGTCACTTAGGAATTACTGAATGCTGCTCGTTGAACTGCCAGTCATGGTGTTTACAGTGTATAATTATTGTTAAGAGTGACTTACGAAATTAATTTGATTCGCACTTTTATATAAGCTTAAATGAATATTACAGATTTAGACATTTTATTTCTGCAGTAACTTTGAATCATTGTAATCCAAATTTATAATAGGTATAAGAAAGTTAATATTTTAACAACAACCTTTATAAGAATTTACTCAACAGTTTATATTTCGGAGGACAAGGTCAGTGAGTTTTCGGATTTATGTCATATTTGGCATCTTCTTTAGGCCACTTTAAGACAGTATATTGTGTAATATTATGTCAACTGAGAAAGACATCTAGTTAATTAATGTCAGTAATCTTTATTGATGTAGGAAGTAAAAAGCAAGAAGATCGCGACACGAGATTTTAAACGAAACGTAAACATCGATGGCATTTAAAACGTTTAGAGCTTGCAGTCAAGCGTGGCCGACTGAGAATACCTGTTTGATTAATATTTTGCTCGAATATTGCTCCATTCACCTTTACGTGGTGCCACTGAGATAACGCACAAAGTCAATATTTTTTATTATTACTATTAAAATGATACATAACCTAACCTATGGCCCGCCCCGACAAAGAAGCTGCCGCATTATGCGGATTCATTCGAGTGACCGCTGCCGACCATGAGGCCAAGTCGTGTATCACTGACGTCAAACTGTCTCTTGGAAATGAAACGTTTCTTACCCGTATTCTTACATGAAGCGTCTTGACAGTGGCTTTATGTCTTTTTGAAGAGCTCCAGAATAAAGACGAAAAAAAATTCAAAGGCTAAGCATTTCCAAGAGATAGAACGATGGATATAATACTTCCAAGCGAGTCCTATATTTATGGCTTGAGATAAGTCTTGTAATTAAATTCAATTTAGGGCACTTCCTTTTTTAGCCCAACCAGATGTAAGTTGTCGGAAAAGTGCAAACATTAGTCGGCTCAGTAGGATTAAGGTGTTTGGTTTGCAAATTTAGCCGGTCATCACAAACGCGGCGCCGCGCCGTTGTGGTGCAGCATTCCGACCACGACAATGCGAAAGCTCCAGTTTCTGGAGCACAACTTTATGCGCCTCATTTCTGACTTGGGCAGGTACACCTCCCTCAGAGATTTGTATGATCGTTAACGACATAACGCCACTAGCGGAGTTCTTTCGGGAAACATCACAAGAATTCTACGCCTATCGACTGGACGAAAGTCCGCTTACGTACAACAACCCAAATCAGAATGCATAAGGCCCCATTCCAAATTAAACGCCCCTTACCATATCAGGCGTTGCCTACCTTTCGGCGACCTCTGTAGCCAAGCTCTATTCTACGAAAACTTCTTTTTATCATACACTTTTCACCACCATAGCTTTTATTCTATACCTATCCCTTTCCCTTCCATTGTTTGCCATCTGTTTGTCTTTTTGCAATTTTTGTCATTGTGTCCTTTTTTGTTATTAAAAATTCACTTAGGTCGTGAACCATGATGTGGTACATGAAAATGTAGTTTTTCAAGTATCGCAGGATAGTTTATGTTGTTATGAATTTATCTTATGCAAAAATACCAATGCTTGTTTTTACCTGAGACTCTCCAAACTGTCTACTGAGAATCTACTTAAAAGCACGTCTTGGGAATATCCAATTGGCGGATATGCCCCATCAATTTTATAAGATAAATATTTTAAAAAACGTGTTTGTATGCCTTCGAGTAAGTTAGAGTATTATACCCCGGGTGCCAGATTAAGGCTGCATATTCTAGTTTAGACTTAACATATGTATTAAATAAAAATGTTAAAATGTGATTGTCAGTAAAGCCAACCGAATTTCTAATAACAAAACTAAGATTTTTATTAGCAGATAAAACTATATTTTCAATATGCTGTTAAATGATAGTTTGACGTGAAATAAGACATCAAGATCTTTAAAAAGTTCAGTTCTTTTTAGTGTTGTGAGATATAGTTTATAGTCGTATAGCACAGTTTCCCTTTTCCTAGAGAACGATATAACATTACATTTGTCAATGTTGAGAGGCAGACCATTTTGATTACACCATCTTTGTATTTCTATAAGATTGCTTTGTAGTCTTTGACAATCGGTTATTGTATTTATGGCAGTGAAAACTTTTACATCGTCAGCATATAAAAAGACACCTACATTCAACTCAAGAACAATATCGTTAATAAATAATACAAACACTAAATGACCTAGTACTGACCCTTGGGGTACACAGACGTTACCGAAATTTCGAAGGAATTTTGAACGCGATATTCTACATACTGCATTCTATTGTTAAGATGCAAGTTAAAAAAATTAGTAAGTGAATTTGAAAATCCAGCAGTTTGGAGTTTATGTAGCAATATACCGTGGTCAAGTTTGTCAAATGCCTTTGAAAAATTATTACAGATTACATCAACCTGGGTGTTTTTATCGCAGTAATGCGAGACGTTTGTGTGACACACATTAAGTTGGTGACGGTGCATTTGTTCTTTATGAAACCATGTTGACTTGATGTGATCTGCCCCTCAACATGAGGGTATATAACTGCATGTATAACAATCTCCATGACTCTAGCCTAACTACATATGATTATAATCGGGCGATAGCTTTCAAATTGACGTGTATCACTTTTTTCATGAACAGGACAGATTTGTGATAATTTCCAGATGTTCGGAAAAGTATTACTTCTAATTGAGAGGGCAAAAATTATCCTAAGTGGCTCTACAAAAGCATTAGCGCAATATTTTGTTAGCTGGTATTTCATCAGGTCCTTTGGTAAATTTAGGTGTAAGCTGTACACCAAGACACTGGTGCTGGTAAGTAAGATTGTTCTGATTGTCTGATAACACTTGTTTCTTTGTTAGAGTTAATAAAAGACCAGTAAGGTTTAGTATCATTTTACTTCCACATTCACGTAGTACAGTAATCGCAAACAAAATTTCAATTTTTTTTTTCTTGAAATGGGTTTAGAATGTCATGAAATGTCGAGATTTTGAATTTTAGCGAAAAAAGTTTTTCCGTCTGTCTGTCTGTCGGTCTGTCTGTCTGTCTGTAACTTTTTTTTGTCCGCACGTTTTCTCCGGAACGGTTTAAGATATTAACTTCAAATTTTGTACACGTATATATTATAATGAGATCTGGAACTGGATTGTTTTTTGAAGATATCTGGTGAAGGGTTGGGGGGTAAATAGGGGTAAATAGGGGGAAATATGTAAAGCAAGCTGGTAAGAGTACAGAAACTTGAGATTTGATGTATCTACTACAAGCCAAGGCCTCAAAATTTTTTAAAATATTTTTCATCCCCCCACCCCCTCCAATTTATTATTAAAGGGGTTGATAAAATAAAATTGAGATATTCACTTGAAATTTGGTACACGTATATATAATAATGACATCAGGAACTAGATCATATTTTGGGATTATTCTGATGAAGGGTTGGGGGTTAAATAGGGGTAAAGAGGGAAAAATAAGTAAAGCAAGCTGGTAAGAGTACAGAAACTTGAAATTCGGTGTATGTACTAGAACCAAGGCTTCAGATTTTATAATATTTTTCAACCCCCCACCACCACTACTCCATTATTGAAGGGGTCGGTAAAACAAAATTGAGATATTCACTTGAAATTTGGTACACGTATGTATTATAACGACATCTGGAACTAGATTATATTTTGAAATGATTCTGTTGAAGGGTTGGGGGTTAAACAGGGGTAAATAGAGGAAAATAAGTAAAGCAAGTTTGAAATTCGGTGCATGTACTAGAAGCCAAAGCCTCAGATTTTTTAATAATATTTTTCAACCGTCGACTACCCCTACTCCATTATTAAAGGGGTTGATAAAATAAAATTGAGATATTTATTGGAAATTTGATACACGTATGTATTATAACGACATCTGGAACTAGGTTATATTTTCAGATGATTTAGTTGAAGGGTTGGGGGTTAAATAGGGGTCAATAGGGCAAAATAAGTAAAGCAAGCTGGTAAGAGTACAGAAACTTGAAATTCGGTGTATGTACTAAAAGCCAAGATATCAAATTATTTCTAATAATTTTCAACCCCCCACGACCCCCACGCCATTATTAAAGGGGTTGATAAAATAAAATTGAGATATTCACTTGAAATTTGATACACGTATGTATTATAACGCCGTCTGGAACTAAATTATATTTTGACATGATTGCGTTGAAGGAGTGGGGGGTAAGTGAAAGTAAATAGGGAAAAAAGTAAAGCGAACTAGTAAGAGTACAGAAACTTGATATTCGGTGTATGTCCTAAAAGCCAAGGTCTCAGATTTTTTAATAATATTTTTCAACCACCCACCACCCTTAATCCATTATTAAAGTGGTTGATAAAATAAAATCGAGATATTAACTTGAAATATGGTAGATGTATATATTATGACGACATCTGGAACTAGATTAAATTTTGAGATGATTCCGTTGAAGTGTTGGGGGTTAAATAGGAGTATATAGGGGAAAATAACTAAATCAAGCTGGTAAGAGTACAGAAATTTTAGACTTGGTGTATATACTAGAAACCAAGCCCTCAGAGTTCTTTCTAATATTTTTCAAACCCCGCCATCTCCGCTCCATTATTAATGGGATTGATAACATAGAATTGAGATATTCACTTGAAAGTTAGGACAATTATTATGTATTGTAATGACATCAGATTGAGATTATTCCATTGAAGGGGTGGGAGGTAGCAGGTTGTGAATAGGGGAAAATAAATAGGGTAAACTAGAAACGACATTTTTGTCGTATATTGTGGAAATCAACGCCTCAAACTTTTCTATAATATCTGCGCCAAATATTATTAAAATTCTATAACCAATCATTTCCACGTACTAGAGCGCAGGTCTAGTCAAGATGTTTCCTTTAAAGTGACTTGAACGAAAAATCTGGATGTGGAAGTAGTGCCCTCTTAAGCAGCGGTTTTTTATGTTGTTTTGAACATTGTTTTGGTATTCTTTAAAAGCAGTATCAGTAGTTACCTCATTTTATTTGTGACCTAAGATTTTTAAATTCATTTAGTGCAGTTATACTCCCTGTGCGTCTATGAATTTTCAGCTTTCTTGCTTTTTCTTTTATAATTTGCACAATACGATTATTATACCAAGGAGGATATTTCCTAGCACGTGGTATGGTTTTAGGTACACAAGAATTAAAAATATCATAAATTGTTTCATTATATTGTTCACAGGCTAAATTCACATCGTTGTGATTTTTTAGAATTGACCAATCCGTAATGTAAATTCTTGCATATTAGGTGTAAAAATTAACTTGCCTGAAATTATGCACAGGCTTATTGCCTGCACAGAATCTTTTGTTTGGGTTTTTTATACTTGCATTAAGATATATATTGCATATTGCGGGGTAATAGGAATCGTCTTTAAGTAAAATATCATGAGGTTTCTCCACATAATAGGTAATATTGGAGATTACAAGATCCAATAATCTGTTATTTGAATTTAACACGGTATTATATTATATTAGGCCAAAATAATTTAAAAATGACATAAATGATGCGATAATGCGAACAATATTATTCTGTAGCGAAAACCCTCTATAACATGATATACTGAAATCTCCAATAAAATACATATTATCCTCGTATAGGTACTTCAGGGTTTCAAGTGTCTCAAAAAATTGAAGTTTTTATATCATCTAGGTTTAGTTCTGAAGCAACATATTCTTTGTCAATGGCTAGCAAGACACCATCACCCCTAGTTATATCTGTATTTAAAAACTTTCGATCGGTTCTATACACAGTAAAATTATTACTTATTAGTTCAGAGTTATTAACATGCGAGTCAACCCAGGTTTCTGTTAGTGCGAGGACATCATATCCACATGTATTAGTTATATGCCGAATATTATTGTCTTTCATTGCATTTTTTCATTATTTATTTAGAGTGCCCACCCTGTAAATTTCTCGATAAAAGTATATTCCATTTCTTTCTTGGAAGTGGCGTCAACTGCCTAATCAAATTGTTTTGTAGACAGCACCAACAGATAGACATACGCCAGGCAGACGGACAGACAGATAAACACAAATGGATGGAATAGAGCAGTAGCAGCTGACGTCACAACATGGCCGCCACAGCTGTTTGGTGGACAATAACCCAGTTTTGCATTTGTGACCATATAAGATAATTTGAGTTTTTAAAGAGTTTTTTGTGCTTTTTTAAACGTTTTTCTTGTGTAAAATTTATTGTTAGTGTTCTTTATCTATTATACATTTCGTGATTCGCTGAACTGACTTTTATCTAATGCTTTATTTATATATTCGAATAGGCATGTCATCTTGTTCACATGTCAAAAGTTATTTCTTTTCCATATTGTAAGTGAATTTTAGTAAATTTATTATAATTTTATTTATATTCTACATTTTAGGAGTCCCCTCGTAACATTTCTAAGTTGAAGTATATTAATGGAGTTAACCTATAGGATTTAAAAGTGGAAGATTCATACTGCTTCCAACTTGCTATCTAAACTATAAGACTGTTATTATTCATACTTACCTTTATTATTATCTATAATGTGTACGATCTTAAACATCCTATTATGGTTGTTATGTTTATAAGCATCATTTTGAAGAACTTTATTTTACTCCCGCTAAAAGTGTGTTATATTTTAAGTTCTGTCGCGTTCTAGGTCTCTTACCTTCGTTGATATTTTATTTGTAAGCATTATCAATATTTTAAACATGTGATTATAATTGTAAGAATGAAAACAAATACCAAACTAGGTAAGTATGCTTATACATATAAAGTATTTCGAGCATCTTACGTTGCATACTATTTGTTTATAATTTTAATTAAATGGAAACTGAAACGGTCTCACAGTCCTATCTTTATATTAGATTTACTATTACTCCTGCATTTCACAATACAAACCTCTGATTATTGTTATTAATGTGTTAAACTATTAAACTCATTAGAAACTGTTGAGCCAAATGAAAGTAAGATATAACCAATAAAAAGTTGATGGAAAATGGTTTGAATTGTCTAAAAACGTTAATTTCACAAAAGATTTATAAAATCATTAATATATGATTGATATATTGGCATGAATCAACGAATGTTGTGACAACTTTTAACCTATGCTTAGCTGTAACTGAGCCTGTGTTAATTAAACATTTATTGAAATATGTCGTGATACTATATATGTACAAAAAAGTTCAAAAATCCAATATAGTCTTTATTTTCACTATATTATGGGTTCACAAAGATGTCAACGTATTTGGCATCAAATTTTACACTTGGAAAAACAACATTAATAAAGTATATATAAAATTCTTTCTCACACTAGGCTTTTAAAAAAACATTAACAAACATCACTACACATAGCTGATATTCAGAAATCCTCCACTTTAATTTTTATCAAGCGAAAACTGACACCTACTCTTATGTCAAATTTCGAAGTTTGTCCACCAATCACGTGACAGCTGGCATAACTGTGACGTCACTGCTAGTGCTCTATTGAAAGACCCTTCTTCATAATTTACAAGAACTGAAACGTGGAAATTCAAAGAAATCTCGGAGAATACTTTTTTCAAGATTACAATATCTTAAAATGTAGTGAAATAAAAATCTCACTCAAGCCTCCTCTTCAAAATTGTTAAGAGAATGCGAATTAATAATCTGTTTTGAATCAAGCCCTCATATGACCTGAAATTGACTACATTGAGCAAAAGCATCGCGTATTTTTTACGTTTATTACTATTTACTTGAGAATAGTTGTTGTACAAATTTGTTGCATCCTAGACTGTGTTAATATTTTAATGCTTTTCGACTTGCTCAACAATTACAATTTATTTAAACGATTACATTTTGAAATAAATTTAAAACATTTGCACCTTTCCTTAGTTTCACAATTGTCCAAGGAATACGAAATAATAACACAGGTCAACATTTGATATAAGCGAATACACGGCATGCCATATATGGTACTAGGGGTTTTTTGGGTCGCTGATCACGATGAGAGGGTCGGTTGACCTCCATCACGTCAGGGTCAAGGGCATTTGAAGGTCAAATCAAGAGATTTCTACCAAAAAATCTGAAAAAATTCATGCTTATGTTTTCGAGGGCTCTGAGTCCCAATCCGTAGTTTGTTTGACCTTGCGCCATTTTCCAGAGGCCATTTAAAGGTCATTTGAAGGTCAAATCTGAAAAAATTCATGCTTATGTTTTCGAGGGCTCTGAGTCCGAATCCGTAGTTTGTTTGACCTTGCGCCATTTCCAGAGGCCATTTAAAGGTCATTTGAAGGTCAAATCGAGAGATTTCTACAAAAAAATCTGAAAAAATTCATGCTTACGTTTTTTAGTCGTCTGAATCCGAAGCCGGCCTCAGTTTGCCCTTTGCGGTTATCCTCGAGGTCATTCAAGGTCATTTCAAGGTCATTAAAAGGATTTTTGAGTCTGAGTCATTACTGGTCACTTCACTTTCACCTTGAGGTGCATTTACTGAATCATCTAGCATTTCTTCATTGGAAGCTTGAAGATTCTCTGTACTTGTATCCATACTGTCATCGTCATCGTGTAATGTTTCCTTACGAATGGGAAATGTTACCGATTCTACGCATGGATATATTATAGATTGCCTGTTTTTAAAGTTATAACCTTTTAGGTTGGTTAAACAACAATAGCAATCACTCGTATGGTTTGTTGGATTTCTCCATTTCATCGGTGAAGAATATATTTGATTTTTTATTCCATTGAGAATATTACGACAGTTCCCACAGACGATGTTCGGTGTATATGAATTTTGCATAGATTCAGTCGCAATATTAAATAAGGTTGCATATTTTGCTTTCAATGACTCAGAAAAAATGTATTTATGTTTAGGAGTATACAACCCACAAATGACACAAAAGCTGTTAATACTATTTTTACAAGATTTATGACTTGTAGCATTAGACTCTTCAAAGGCCAAGTTTTCCACCGATGAAGAGCTACGGTCGCTTGATGACGACGCCTGCGGGCCCGCTTTCCCACCCTGACCAGCTGCCGATTCTGGGGTTTCCAGCCCCTGTCTCGTAAACGTTTTCCTTGTAGTTGCCATGACGGCATGGAAGCCATAACCCAGGGACTTTGCCGGATAGTGAGACAACTCCGTTGCCCACCGTCACCACGTGGAGGTGCCCTGGGTGCAACTACAAGTATTGGTCGAGGTTGATTGGCTTTTCGGTGAGGATTGACGCCCTCTTCAAAATCCATACATACATCTAAGCAATTTCCATTTTTGGGTCACAACAATGCTTTCTTTCTGAGAAAGCAATATATGTAACAAAGACATTTACGGCAAAATATAAACGAATGCATGATTTAAATGGAGAGGCCTAGAAAACATTGCACGAATTTTTTCAGTTTTTTTCACCGGTTTCTTCCCCATTTGACCTTCAAATGACCTTGCACCTGACGCGTTGGAGGTCAGTTGACCTCAGATTTTGATACCTTGACCTAAACAACGCTCGTATGAATTTTTTAGAATTTTTTGGTGCTTACTTGGTATTTTTAACTCAAAAATCCTTTTAATGACCTTGAAATGACCTTGAATGACCCCGAGGATAACCGCAAAGGGCAAACTGAGGCCGGATTCGGATTCAGACGACTAAAAAACGTAAGCATGAAATTTTTCAGATTTTTTGGTAGAAATCTCTCGATTTGACCTTCAAATGACCTTTAAATGGCCTCTGGAAAATGGCGCAAGGTCAAACAAACTACGAACTCGGACTCAGAGCCATCGAAAGCATAAGCATGAATTTTTTCAGATTTTTTTGGTAGAAATCTCTTGATTTGACCTTCAAATGCCCTTGACCCTGACGTGATGGAGGTCAACCGACCCTCTCATCGTGATCAGCGACCCAAAAAACCTCTAGTACCATATATGGCATGCCGTGTATTCGCTTATATCAAATGTTGACCTGTGTAATTGATTTTTAAATTCTGTTGGATATCATGATGACCTCGTCAGGACAAAACTAGAGTATCACGTATTTTAAGCGCTTATTATTATTATCATTTTTTTGTAGAAATTCTTGTTAATTCATCACAATCCATTTTGTGTTAATATTTTGCCTGAAAATGTGATAGATTGTCTAACCTAAAGCGATTTAGACTTGCAGTTAAAAATATTACTGGTAACTAATTTAACCATACAGCTCGACCAATATTTTTTTATACTACTAATAAAGTCTCATATCAAAATAATAAAAAATCAACTTGTGTCTATTCTTTTCATCAAATCTTAACTAATGAAATATTCTACAGACTGACTTAATATCCAAAAAGGACTAATATAATGTGACGAAGTAATACTCATAGATAATTGCTACCAAGACATTCGGAGATACATCGAAACACGCCGGGACAGACATAAGTCAATACACTGACCCTCTGGCGCTTCTAGCACAGATAGGTCGAGGGAAATCCTATAACGATTAGATTCCACCAAACTGAAACTTTAGACATGATAAGATCTACTAGCTTGAACTGTACACAATTTAGTGTGTCTCTGAATACAAACTGAATTACTCAGTTCTCGCTTCAATTATTTGTCAGTTATAATATAAATTAGACAGTCGATTAATTGTTATGTTAGTAATTACTTTTATAACTAAAATATGTAATCGATATTACGTGGAAATATTGCCAAACCATGATTGCATGTCCGAAACTTCTAGAGACAAATATATGACGATACAAACCCATGTCAAAACAATCAGTTGACTTACATATGACATTACAAAGGTATCTGAAGAATGAGAATACCTTATCAAAATGTAGAATGATAATCATATTTAAGGGTCTTTATTTATAATTCCCCCAAAATAGGGGAAGAATAGTTAATGTTGTAACCAATGCAATAAAAGGGGTTAAGAAATTATAATTGTTCATCATAAAACAGCGCGATGTTTATAGAAATTTAAGACATTTGTTCCAGACTTTAAAAGGTAGTAAAATATTCGTCACAATGTCATATAGGATTTAAAGAGCAGTAAACAAACTTGCATTTTATAGTTTAATGAATCGGACGTGTCGACGACAAAAACTTTGCAGCAGTAATTGTAAAATCTTGTATATATAAATTAGATTAAGTTGTGATTAAAAAATTGTATGTTAGAATTAGACTAATTCACGGTCCATATCTTACCTACGATAATTCTTACATCACGTCAGTTGTCAGACAAAGCAGTACTCAACTTAGGTACAAGTTAGCGCCAACTAATTAGCCGGGCTTGTTTGGGGTGGATAACGCCCACTAGCAAAAAACTGACTATAATAATAATAACAGTTTATTGGTGTTTTTCTACACGTAGTATTTATGCAGGTCAATAAATGGAATGCAGAAACTTTAGAATGTCATTAAAAGTAATAATAATAATTATATCATAAATAAGATAAAAACATTAAAATACAAAAGCGTACATAAGGCAAGAACTAACACAGATTAAAAGGACTAGAATCTGCACATATAAATTCCTCAAATGAATAAAACGCCTTTCCAAACAGAAAAAGCTTTACCGTTTCTTTAAGTTTTCTAGAGTTTAACTGTTTGATATGGTTGGGTAATGCATTAAAGAATTTTATTCCGTAGTAATTTATGCTGTTTCTACTTTTAGTTAACCTCAGATAGTCTGGCTAAATTGAGTTACACTTTCTTGTGTGGGGTAGCCATATAATTTGCAGTGGGTTGCATATTTAGGTAGACTTGCAACTCCGTCATCATGTCACGAAGTTTCGTATACTGCCTGAAGTTCAATCAGGTTTTCGTCCGTTTTACAGCTGTGAAACAGCTCTGTTGAACATCACTGACGATATACTGAGGGGAGCGGATAACAAAATGGCTACAGTGTTGGTGCTTTTCGATTTTTCGAAAGCATTGGACACTATCAACCATGAAATACTTCTAGCTATATTGAAATCTCTTCGCCTAAATACTAACTCCATCAATTTTTATTGTAGTTTCTTGTCTAACCGAACACAAAGAGTTAAATTTAACAATGATGTATCTGCTCCTCTGGGTGTGTCGTCGGGAGTTCCGCAGGGATCTATTTTAGGTCCACTGCTGTACACTTTATACACTTCAGATTTTATAAAAATATTTAAACACTGTCAAGTTCATTTCTATGCCGACGACACGCAATTATATCACTCTTTTGATCCCTCTAAGCATATTGAGGCTTCGACTGATATCAATCGGGACATCTCGGCCCTAATAGAGACACCTAGAAACCATGACTTGCATATCAATGCCAATAAAACTTCTATGCTCATTTTTGGGTCTCAAAATGCAAGGTCAATTTTAACAGAGCAACTCCAAATAAATGTAAGTGTAAGTGTATTAGGTATATGGTCCATGTTTGGATGCTAAGGACTCTCGCAGAATACAGGTTATCCAAAATTCCTGTTTAAGGTTAATCTTCGGTATCAGACGTCGGCAGGGCATTTCGCATAAGCTTAATTAAATTGGTTGGCTTAATATGGCTAAACGTCGTATGTTATATTCTGGGTGCCTATTCCACAAAATTGTAATTAATAAGATACCAAATTATCTACATAAAAAAATCTCACATAGAACTGACGGCCACAACGTTAACATAAGATTCAAGGGAACTCTCACACCTCCAATACACAGCACTGAAATATTCAAACGATCATTTCCTTATCAAGTTTCCAAAATCAACAATTCTCTATCCTCTCACTTTAAAAATAAATCCTTACCCGCATTTAAACGTTATTTGAAAAAACAACTCATTGCACAAATGTAGTACACTATAAAAGTAAATAAATTAAAGAAAGGTGGCGAACGGGCTCAAAATTTATAATTTAACGTAAATGGTACATTCTTCGGTTTTCTCTTATTTTGCTGTTGTCTTATAAGTTAGTTTAAATCGTCAATTATCTTTTAGCTGTATTGATTCCATGATTTCTCTATATCGTATTTTAACTACGCTAGATTCTGAGTTTAGAGAACCTAAGTTATGTTAACTTATCTATTACAATTTTTGACATATGTCCAATTTTTTGAAAAAAATTGCCGCTGTAGTAGTTTACGAACAAATTTGTATCTCGCAAACCTTTCAAAATTATGAAACCAAATTTGTGAAGCAGTTAGCTGGAAGTCCAGGCTAACTTTTGATGTCCCATCGGTGGTCCCATTTTGTACCATATGGGCGCAGTCGATTTTCAAATGTCGCAATCAAAAATTGTCAAAAAGTCAATTTTTTGAAATGGCACCTACTATTTCTTTTCACACCATTCGAAAGAAAATTGTATTTTAGGGTAAGTTACTTAAGCATTCCCTATACCTAACTTCACCCCATATCGAGTTGTTCAGTAAAAATCAAGAAATACCTTATCTTGCCGAGAGATTCCTTACTTCATCAAGTATGCCATGGAAACAAAAGACAGTTGTAAGAATTTTTGAAGAAAAATATGGATTCTTATTTAATTACACACAACACCAACAAATTATTATTAACGAACAAGAACAATGTTGACGAACTTCTTCAATGTGACCACCATATTTTTGTTCAAATATTCTATTATTCTACTTTCTACAGATTGCGTAGCACATCTTTGCGCCTACCATTTCTGACGCCAGAAATCAATGCAAAATTGAATTTTAGGGCTACTTTTATTAACATTGTGTATGTCTATCTACAGTCGTTTTTGAGTTATTGGCATTTTTTGAAAAAAATATTATTTTTTTTTCTCAAGGGTAGTAGGTTTTGGAAACAATCATTTCATTTTAATTTTTATTCAAATATCGTATTGTAATAATAAATAATAACAACAAAATAACAACAAATAAACAGATTAACAAAATAATTATTTCAAAACAAATGCTCAATGTGTGCACCGTTTTCACTGACCGAATTTCGTCAACATTGTTCTTGTTCGTTAATAATAATTTGTTGGTGTTGTGTGTAATTAAATAAGAATCCATATTTTTCTTTAAAAATTACTACAACTGTCTTTTGTTTCCATTGCATACTTGATGAAGTAAGGAATCTCTCGGCAAGATAAGGTATTTCTTGATTTTTATTGAATAACTCGATATGGGGTGAAGTTAGGTATAGGGAATGTTTAAGTAACTCACCCTAAAATTCATTTTTTTTTCGAATGGTGTGAAAGAAAATAGCAGGTGCTATTTGAAAAAATTGACTTTTTGACAATTTTTGATTGCGATATTTGAAAATCGACTGCGCCCATATGGTACAAAATGGGACCACCGATGGGACATCAGAAGTTAGCCTAGACTTCCAGCTAACTGCTTCACAAATTTGGTTTCATTATTTTGAAAGGTTTGCGAGATACAAATTTGTTCGGAAACTACTACAGCGGCAATTTTTTTCAAAAAATTGGACATATGTCAAAAATTGTAATAGATAAGTTAACATAACTTAGGTTCTCTATACTCAGAATTAGAGGACCAATCGTACCATGTAAAGAAAAATATAGGTTTCCATTTAAAATGAGAAAGTTGGTACCAATTTTTGGCACACCCTGTATAGTTGAAGGACTGAAAATATTTTAAATAGAACGGGCATGATCGATTATGGCCGCATACCAAATTTAAAGTTTCTAATCCAACTGCAAGTTGAAAAACTTCTAATGAATGGCCTACGTGAATCACCCTGTATATAAAAAATAATATGGCGCCGATTATAGACCCTTGTGTACTCCATATTTTATAGGTAACAAGGGTTGATCCCGTCGGGAAAATTACATTTCGATTAGCTCTTCTAGTGGTAAGATTGTACCTAAAAATCGCTTAATAATTTTCTATGTTTGTTGGTGTTTGTAACTTAGGTTAGTCCTTAAAAATTAGATTGACTTCATCATTCTTTTATTTTTATTTTTATTTTGGTAACTTTCATACAAGTCAAAATTAATCTCAGACAGCTGACGTGTGTTTAGAGTTTTTGAGTATTTGTACTTTGATTTCCAGTTTTATTTTATTAATTTTCCTACCCCCCAGGTTACTACAGATTTAATTGTTATTTGTTAAAATTTCCTTAATAATTCGACAAAGTTAGTATTGGTATATTTTTACTAGTGTTCTTCTGATTATTTGGTTTCGCTTTTTCCCTTTTGTAAATATAGCTTAAGTGTTGTGGAAAAGTTGAGTTTATTTAACACAAAGTAAATAGAGAGCCCACTTAAGTCATAAATACTAAGGTGAGCCTTGGAAGGGCTATCAATCACTCACTCGCGAGACGCGGATGACTGTTCACCGCAAGTGTGGTGTTGGCGGAGAAATCCAAAGAAGGCTGAGCTCAATAATTAAGAACCCAGAGTGTGTACAAAAGGTCTCGCAGAAGTTTCCGCATAATTAATTAATAATTAATAAATGAATCAATGTCAAAAACGACAATTCGTATAGACTTTGAGGTAACCCCAGTACACGCTCGATTGGCTAGGTGGACGATCATTTATTGGTAGCAACACATACGCTAAATATGCCTAATCATAAGAAGGTTAATTTAATTTCATAAAATTAGCGAATGTAAGGTAAATTACAGGGGAGTTGTTATAATGTTATTCTACTCAATTCTAAGTATCTAATTAAATCCCAGGTCAGGTTCAATCCCTGCTAAGCGCGAAATAATTTTAATTATAAAATTATCCCCAAGATGTGGTTCGGACTCTAGTTTAAACTGTAGGTCTCCGTTTCTCTTTACCTAACACAAAATCATTCTGGATTTTCAAGGAGTTACCTCGGTGACTTGAGACGCGGTTAAGAAAACATTTTAAGAAATCAAAATACCACTACCTAAGGAATCACTACTTCCACATCCAGTTTTCCCACCCAAGTTTCTTTAAGCAAGAACATCATGACACAATATTAGAACTCCAATATGTAGAAATAATTGCTCATGGAATTTTAATAATCTAGTATCTTAAGTTGCTTATCCCAAGGTGGTAATGGGGGTGCTGGTGCCAAAAAATCTTTTGAGAAATTTTATTCTCATACACACAATTTTATTTTGAAATAATTGAAATCTAGGGGTCTAGTACATCCACTAAATTCCCAATTTATCGACTTTTACCGGTTCACTTTACTTATTTATCCCCATTTGTCCCAAATCCTTCAACGGAATAAGCTCGAAATATAATCTACTTCCAGATTTCGTTATAATACATACGTGTACCAAATGTCAAGTCAATATTTTAATTATATTTTATTAAGCTTCTCAATAATAGAGTGGGGGTGGCAGAAGACATTAAAAAAATTTGAAACCTGAGACGTCAAAATCACACAGCCTAGTTCCGATCGTCCAAGATGGCCAACGAAAACTCGACTCTACCCGACAAGTCTGATGCGGCTAGCTGGGCTCGTAGATAAGATTAGAACTTCGACTGTCAAATTGTTTTAACAACTTTTATGCAAACAGTTGAGATGTTTATAATAATTATATATGAACTATATAAGCTTGTGGCTAATTGGCAGAATTTAGGAGTATAAAACTACAAAATGGAAAGACATCGTAACATAAGGTAAAGTTTAATAATATAATATTATAAAATATATAAACTAGATATAATTAAATATAAGATAAATGGACCTATCTGCACTTTGCAGATAAGGAACAGGGGAATAATTTCCTATAAGTAGAACCTTTAAATTATATTGTCATAAATTTGTAACAACAGATCTGTAAAAGTAATTTTTGTATTGTTTTTGTAGTACCGAAAACAGCTACTTGTGATTCACAGTTCACATACAAAAGGACTCGCTAAGCATATACAGTTAGGCATATGTAATATAAAAGAACGATGGCAATAAACGCGAATGGTGACAAACAACAAAAATAATGACTAGTAACAGCGTTAACTTCTGCATCGCTGAAGTCCCACCAGTGGAATGAAAACCAAACATAAGTCACTTACTTGCGCCATATTATAAATGTTATAACGTAGATCGAAATCATCCCGTGTTACCAAAGAAAATGTTCACAGTACAACTCGCCTCGCTTTACGATGATTACCTGGTGCCAGTGCATTAAAAATGTTTGATATGATTTCAAATTTTTGGATTCCAGTTGAAGTGCCAACAAATCTACGTGCTTAACTGCAGTTGATAGCATTTAAGGAATGCAATGGGGCCATAGGACAAAGACTTATACCAAGAAATATACCTTAGTTGTTCTGAGGTTTATTCTTCAACTATCTAGATCTGAAAAATCAATTTTGTTCCTCTCAAAATTGTAAAGGTGGCTACGCCTTTCTTGTTCTCCTCAAATGAAGAAACGTTAATCCTTTTTAATCTAATTTCTTATTAAAATTTCCAAAGTTATAGTTTGATATCTGTCAATTTGAAATCAAAACAATTATTTTTTGAATAATGTTACTGAATATAAAATAGTCTAGGACAACTAGGTAGCTTACTGAATTTCTCTTTTGTAAAAATTTTACTTAAATGAATATTTATACGGTCAAGATTTTAGCTTAACCCTAAGACAAGTAATGGGAACTTGTTTTAGGAGGCTAATGAAAAGGAACCAGGAACTCAACAGAGAGCATTTAAGCCCAAATATTAACTATAACGCAAAACGTGAGCATCTGAGAGAAGTAGTAGCGATGGAGAATTGACTGACCGTCTTGATAAATGACAAGGAAGTGTAGTCGAAACCAACTTCACCGATGTGATCCATCTAGTATTCAAAGATACGAGCGTTTCTTTGTTTATCATGGATAAGTTGCTTACAGTATTAATTACTTCCACATCCACGTAGTGGATTGGAAGTATAGTAATCGCAAAAAAATTTTCAAAATTTTTTATTCGTGAAATAGGTTTAGAATGTCATGAAACGTCGAGATTTTAAATTTGAGCAAAAAAAATTTTCTGTCTGTCTGTCGGTCTGTCTGTAATTTTTTTGTCCGCACGCTTTCTCCGGAACGGTTTAAGATATTGACCTGAAATTTTGTACACGTATATATTATAACGAGATCTGGAACTGGATTGTTTTTTGAGGAAATCCGGTGAAGGGTTGGGGGTTAAATAGGGGTAAATAGGGGGAAATAAGTAAAGCAAGCTTGTAAGAGTACAGAAACTTGAAATTCGGTGTATGTACTACAAGTTAAGGCCTCAGATTTTTTTATAATATTTTTCAACCCCCCACCACCCCTACCCCATTAATGGGGTTGATAAAATAAAGTTGAGATATTCATTTGAAATTTCGTACACGTATGTATTATAACGATGTCTAGAATTAGATTAAATTTTGGGATGATTCCGTTGAAGGGTTGGGGGTTAATTTGGGGTAAATACAGGAATATAAGTAAAACAAGTTGGTAAGAGTACAGAAACTTGAAATTCGGTGTATGTACTAGAAGCCAAAGCGTCAGATTTTTTAATAATATTTTTCAACCCCCACCACCCCTACTCCAATTTGAAAAGGGTTGATAAAATAAAATTGAGATATTCATTTGAAATTTTCTACACGTATGTATTATAACGACATCTGGAACTAGATTATATTTTGAGATAATTCCGTTGAAGGGTTGGGGGCTAAATAGGGGTAAATATGGGAAAATAAGTAAAGCAAGCTGGTAAGACTACAGAAACTTGAAATTCGGTGTATGTACTAGAAGCCAAGGTCTCAGATTATTTATAATATTTTTCAACCTCCACCACCCCTACTTCATTATTAAAAGGGTTAATAAAATAAAATCGAGATATTCATTTGAAATTTGGTACACGTATGAATTATAACGACATCTGGAACTAGATTATACTTTGAGATGATTCCGTTGAAGGGTTGGGGGTTATTTAGGGGTCAATAGGGGGAAATAAGTAAAGCAAGCTGGTATGAGTACAGAAACTTGAAATTCGGTGTATGTACAAGAAGTTAAGGCCTCAGATTTTTTTATAATATTTTTCAACCCCCCCACCACCCCTACCCCATTAATGGGGTTGACAAAATTAAGTTGAGATATTCATTTGAAATTTCGTACACGTATGTATCATAACGACGTCTGGAATTAGTTTATATTTTGAGATGATTCCGTTGAAGGGTTGGGGGTTAATTTGGGGTAAATAGAGGAATATAAGTAAAACGTTGGTAAGACTACAGAAACTTGAAATTCTGTGTATGTACTAGAAGCCACAGCGTCAGATTTTCTTATAATATGTTTCAACCCAACCACCCTTACTCCAATATGAAAAGGGTTGATAAAATAAAATTGAGATATTCATTTGTAATTTGGTACACGTATGTATTATAACGACGTCTGAAACTAGATCATAATTTGAGATGATGCCGTTGAAGGGTTGGGGGTTAAATAGGGGCAAATAGGGGAAAATAAGTAAAGCAAGCTGGTAAGACTACAGAAATTTGGGATTCGGTGTATATACTAGAAACCAAGGCCTCAGATTTCTTTCTAATAATTTTCAAACTCTACCACCTCCGCTTCATTATTAATGGGATTGATAACATCAAATTGAGATATTCACTTAAAAGTTAGTACACATATGTATTGTAGTGACATCTGATTGAGATGACTCCATTGGTAGGTTGTAAATAGTGGAAAATAAGTACAGTAAACTAGAAACTTCATTTTTAACGTATATGGTAGAAACCAACTCCTCAAACTTTTCTATGACATCTACTCCAAATATTATTAAAATTCTATGACCAATAATTTCCACATACTAGAGTGCAAATATAGTCAAGATGTTTCCTTTAAAGTGCTTTGGCCGAATAATCTGGATGTGGAAGTAGTGATTCCTTAGGCAGCGGTTTTTTGACTTGTTACAAGCCTTAGCTTCCAGTATATACAAATCTTAAGTTTCAGGACTCTTACTAGCCTGTTTTACTTATTATCCCCTATGTACCCTCCTAACCTCTTAACCCGTCGACTGAATCAGCTCAAAATATAATCTAGTTTCAAATATTGTTGCAATACATACGTGTACCCAATTTCAAGTGAATATCTCAATTTTATTTTGTGGACCCATTTAATAATGAAGTTTGATGGTGTACCAAGTTTCAGGTGAATATTGCAATTTTATTTTATTAATAATTGTGATGATGGTGGGTAGTACCTAAATGTTATAAAAAAATGACTCCTGGGCTTCTAATATATACACCAAATTGCAAGCTTCTGAACTCTTACCAGCTTGTTTTATTTATTTTCCCTTATTTACCACTGTTTACCCGCCAATCCTTCACCGGAATGACCTTAAATCTAGTTCCAGCTCTCGTTATAATACATACGTGTTTCAAGTCGATGTCTGAAACCGTTCCAGAGAAAACCTGCTCGCAATAAAATTTACAGACAGACCGATAGGCTGACAGACAGAAATTTTTTTCTCTCAAGTTTGAAATCTCGACGTTTCATGACATTCTAAAACCATTTCAACAAAAAAAATTTTTGAAAATTGTTGTACAAAACAAGAACGTAAGATTTTTAAACCTCCTGGAAACAATGTGGCTCTCAGTTTCAGAATTTGTTTTTGCAAAACAAGAAATATGGTAGCGGTTTTGTAGTGCCAAATTTAGACTGATTTCTTAATTATGCAAGCTGAAAAAGAAGAATTGTTCCCAATTTGATCTAATCTATTACTGAGTTCTTAATTTATGTAAATGATCTGAACAAAGCACTATCTGAGACCGACTTAGTACTATTTGCTGATGATACGACACTCCTGACAACTGATAAGAAAATGGATATGCTAGAAAGACGCATGGGCGAGTCACAGTCAAATGCTAGGGAGTGGTTCGGAGCATACAGCCTGTCACTAAATGAGACAAAAACAATAAACATGATATTAACGCGCAGACCAATCGAAAATTTTCAAAATCCAGATAGAGCAAAATTTCTTGGGTTGTTTCTAGACCCAAGTTTGAATTGGTCTCATCATGTTGATTGCGTAGCAAATTAAATAGCAAAAAACATATTTGTCATGAGAAATCTAAAAAATATTGTACCATTTAAAGTACTGCTAACAGCTTATTATTCACTAATAACATCTCACATGACGTGTGGGTTATTAAGTTGGGGGCATGCATCTTAAGCTGCTAGAATTTTTGGCTTGCAGAGAAAGACGCTAAAAATAATCACAAGCCTGGGCTATAGAGATGATGTAAGAAATAAATTTATAGAATTGAAAATACTAACTTTTCATTCACTATACATATTTAACTGTTTAGTACATATGTATAAAAATATTCAATCTTATCAAAAACAGGAGGATATACATAAATACAACACAAGGAATCAAGAAAATATCATAATTGATTGTAACAGGATAAAGTCTAGTGATTGCGGATTTAATTATTATGGTCCTACGTTTTATAATAAAATCCTGAATAGGGCAAAGAACGCACCGGAGGTGAGATATAAACAGTTGATAAAAACATTCCTAATAAGGGAGGCTTTTTACGGTATAAAGGAATATCTAGTACACAATATTAATGAAACAAACTTTCTTAATGGAGTTCAATAGTCTTCTGTATTGTCCTGTTATTGTAGCTTAATTGTTTGTAATAGCGACGTTTTAATGTATTATAATATATTATATATTGTTAAATATTTTTATTTATACCATGTAGATGTAATCTTTTAAACTGACCTGTGTACAACAAATCATTTGTTAATTAACACCAATAAATTGATTGATATTGATTGATAGATTCCCTTTCTAAAATAAAATCGTTATAGCGAAATCTGTTTGATCAGAATAAATTACCGATTATCTAATGCAAAATTCCACCACATAGAAGCCAATAGATATGAGATTCATGGAAACTTCAATTCTCAATATGTTCCTGATTTTTATTAAGAAAGTTGCGACGATACATTTAAACTATGTTTCCAAATATCTGAGAGTAGTAAAACCTATATGTGTATTTTGTAGGGCATTAAAAATTAATCTGAGAAAAGTGTATAAAAAACCGCTGCCTAAGGAATCACTACTTCCACATCCAAGACACTTTACAGGAAACATCTCGATTAAATTTGGACTCTAGTATGTGGAAATTATTGGTCATAGAATTTTAATAATATTTAGGGCAGACGTCATAGAAAAGTTTGAGGCATTGAGGCATTACCCTACTTGTTTCCACTACTCAGAAACTACCACCTCCCACCCCTTCAAAGGAATCATCTCAATCAGATGTCATTACAACACATACGTGAACTAACTTTCAAGTGAATGTCTCAATTTTATGTAATCAATCCCATTAATAATGGAGCGGAGGTGGTGGGGTTTGAAAAATATTAGAAAGAAACCTGAGGCCTTGTTTTCAGTATATACACCAAATTTCTGTACTTACCAGCAAAAAAAGTAAACGTAAATAAAGCAATTATTTATTTTCCCCTATTTACTCCTATTTAACCCCCAACCCTTTAACAGAGTCATAGCAAAATATAATCTAGTTCCAGATGTCATTATAATATATACGTGCACCAAATTTCAAGTGAATATGTCAATTTTATTTTATCAGCACCTTTAATAATGGAGTAAGGGAGTTGAAAAATATTATAAATAATCTGAGACCTTGGCTTCTAGTATACCGGGTGAGTCACGAATTGCGCTCGCCAGGATATTTCCTAAAATATTTGGAATAGAAAATTTAAATTTGGAGGCCTTATTACACGACTAAAATGCCATATTTTCAATAAAAAATCAAGTTTGGTGCACATCCGGTTTGACCAGAAATGCCCACAACTTTTGATTTTTAAATGGAACACACTATATATTTTTACATTTTTGGAATCTAGAGGAAGTTTTGAATACAATCCATCCATTTTGGTCACTTTTTGATAAACATTAAAAATTTTATTAAAAAATCTATTTCTGAATCCAGAGTGCTGTGGTGCCCAAAATATATTTTAGTTTGTGTGCTACGTTACTATAAAAATAAAAAGAGCAATATGATTGCATTACTTAATTCTCTAGAGGCGTTTAAAATTTTTAAATGTGATTTTTAC